>CM069134.1:37803484-37890984 GCA_035221665.1 Okamejei kenojei
AAAGACGACGCACATGCTCCTCGACTTACCACGCTTCGAATTCACGAAGGGTGCAAAAACGATGCACATTGAGTGGAAACCGCACTTCCAATTTTGAATTTGGATCTTTTCCCGGGCTAGCGATGATGTGATGCTGGGCCACGGCAGCGAGCCGCGGCCCCCAGTCAGCCACGCCATCACCAGTGGAAACAACCGACACTCTCCAGCCTTATCAGAAGGGTGGGAATGTTTGGCAGCTTAGGTGTATTAAATGCATTTTCCACTTCCGATTTCATTCGGGAAGTTTATCGGAACGTTTATCGGAACGTAACTCCATCGTAAGTTGAGGAGCACCTGTACGTGAGTACCATCACGCCGTCACAGTGTACAGATACATGATAAAGGGAATAACGTGAATAATGTTTAATGCACAATAAAGCCAGATCAAGAGAGTCCAATGAGATAGATACTAGTTCAGAACCGCTCTCTAGTTGGTAGTAGGATGGTTCAGTTGCCTGATAACAGCTCGGCATTTAAAGGACATTTGGACAGGTACATGGATAGGGATGGTTTAGGGGGACAGACACCAAATTGGAGGAACAGCACCTCATATTGCACGTGGACAGCTTACAGCCCAGCGGTATTAACGATGATTTCTCTGATTTCAAGTAATTCTCGCATTTCCTCTCTCGACCCCCCTCCTCCACCTCTAGGCGTCCTGCCAGTTCCACTGTGCGCATCCATGTATCCCTTCTTTATCATCTCTGCCTCTGCCAACAATGGGCCATTGTGGGCTCCACCTTCCCATGCTCTTCGGTGCCGGCTCTGATTTGTTCGGAACCTTTTCATCTAGCTTGCCTCTCCCATAATTCCCAGTCTGAGGAAGGGCCCCGACCCGAAAAAGGTCACCTGTCCAGAGATGTTGCCAGAGCCGCTGAGTTACTCCGGCACTTTGTGTCTGCTTCTCCGATTCTGTGGAGAAAGGCATCTGTTTACTTGAGGCTTTTGAGATGCAGCGGGGAAACAGACAGGTGGAATTCACGCAGGTGGGGCGTCTGGAGTTGGAACGGGCAAGTTGGGCCGAAGTTCTATCACTCCTTGTGACTCTATGAGCACAGGAATGGGCCTTTCAGCCCACAATGTCCGTGACGAACAGGATGCCAATTAATGTAATCTCCTCTGCCTGCTGGTGATCCGTGCCCCTCCATTCCCTGCATATCCATGTGCCTATCTAAAAGCCTCTATTGTTTCTGCCTCCAGCACCTCCCCTGGAGATGCGTTACAATGGCAGTGGTCAGCATGGCACAGTTGGGCCGAAGGGCTGCTTTCCATTTAGTTTAGTTTACTCTATGGTCACGTGTACCGAGGTGCAGTGAGAAGCTTTATGTTGCGTGCTCACCCGTCAACGGAAAGAATATACATGATGACAATCAAACCGTCCACAGAGTACAGATCTGGCATAACGGGAATAACGTTTAGTGCAAGATAAGGTCCAGTAAAGTCTGATTAAAGATAGTCCGAGGATCTCCAATGAGGTAGATGGGAGGTCAGGACCGCTCTCTCGTTAGTGAGAGGATGGTTGAGTTGCCTGATAACAGCTGGGTAGAAACTGTCCCTGAATGCGGAGGTGTGCATCTTCACACTTCTGTACCTCTTGCCTGATGGGAGAGGGAAGAAGAGGGAGTGGCCGGGGTGAGACTGTTCCCTTGATTATGCTGCTGGCCTTGCCGAGGCAGTGTGAGGTGTAGATGCAGTCACACTAAGGTGTAGTTCTATGGCTCTCTCAGGGTGATTGAGAGCATGGGGGGACTGGTACAGGTGAGGAGATGGGGTCCAGGGGCAGATCAGCCATGATCATATTGAATGACGGTCCAGGCTTGGTGGGCTGAATGGCCCACTCCTGCTCTTATGTTGATGGCGAGACTCGGGGATTTGCAGATGCCAAAACTGTGCATAGCGCACAAAAAGCTGGAGTAGGTGCGGCAGCATCTCTGGAGAACATACAGAGACGGCGTTTCAGGTTGGGACCCATCTTCTCTCCGAGTGCAGGTCCACCACCGATTTTCTGGCATCTTTGGTTCCGTCAGAGAGTGACGTCAAACGCTCATCTTATGTCAACCAAATAATTCCCGGGACCTGGTTTCCCGTTCTCGTTCTCGTCATTCTCGTTTGTGTCTCTCTGTTGCTCCAGTCCTGTGGCCGCCTGCTGAAGGAAGCAGGAGCGCTAGGAGGATATAAAGTGTGGTGGAATGGTGCGGTAGTGACTGGCGGCTCCTTTACGATCTCATGGTAATGGGGCTGGGATGGGTGCGTGCAGAATGTAATGAGATTTTAAAGTGAATGAAGGGGCTGACATTTTAATCCGCAAATCAATCCTCTTTATCGTAATAAATCTCCAGTGCAGCATCTTTTTTTTATTTTTTTTTCATTCATTACGCATTTTCCTTCAACTTTTCTCCAGTGCATATTTGATCGTGAGATCCTGGTCTGGAGATGTTGGGGGTTCACTGGGGCAGTGAGGTTGGGGTTCACTGGGATGAGGTTAGGGTTCACTGGGATGATGTTGGGGGTTCACTGGGATGATGTTGGGGTTCACTGGGATGATGTTGGGATTCACTGGGATGATGTCGGGGTTCACTGGGATGATGTTGGGATTCACTGGGATGATGTTGGGGTTCACTGGGATGATGTTGGATTCACTGGGTGTTTGTTCACTGGGATGATGTTGGGATGGGATATGTTTGGGTTCACTGGGATGATGTTGGGGTTCACTGTGATGATGTTGGGGTTCACTGGGATGATGTTGGGATTCACTGGGATGATGTCGGGATTCACTGGGATGGGGATGTTGGGGGTTCACTGCGATGGGGATGCTGGGGTTCATTGGGATGATGTCGGGGTTCACTGGGATGATGTTGGGTTTCACAGGGATGATGTTGGGGTTCACTGGGATGATGTTGGGGGTTCACTGGGATGATGTTGGGGGTTCACTGGGGCAGTGAGGTTGCGATACACTTGGATAATGTTGGGGGTTCACTGTGATGATGTTGGGGTTCTCTGGGATGATGTTGGGGTTCACTGGGATGATGTTGGGGTTCACTTGGATGACGTTGGGGTTCACTGGGATGATGTTGGGGTTCACTGGGATGGGGATGCTGGGGATCACTGGGATGGGGATGCTGGGGTTCACTGGGATGGGGATGTTGGGGTTCACTGGGGGATTATGGGTTCACTGGGATGATGTTGGGGTTCACTGGGATGATGTTGGGGTTCACTGGGATGATGTTGGGGTTCACTGGGATGGGGATGCTGGGGTTCACTGGGATGGGGATGTTGTGGTTCACTGGGATGATGTCGGGGTTCACTGTGATGATGTCGGGGTTCACTGTGATGATGTCGGGGTTCACTGTGATGATGTCGGGGTTCACTGTGATGATGTCGGGGTTCACTGTGATGATGTCGGGGTTCACTGGGATGATGTCAGGGTTCACTGGGATGATGTTGGGGTTCACTGGGATAGGGATGGGGTTCACTGGGGTGATGTCGGGGTTCACTGGGATGATGTCGGGGTTCACTGGGATGATGTCAGGGTTCACTGGGATGATGTCGGTTTCACTGGATGATGTCAGGGTTCACTGGGATGAATTCACTGGGAGTAGGATGGGTTCACTGGGATGATGTCGGGGTTCACTGGGATGATGTCGGGGTTCACTGGGATGATGTCGGGGTTCACTGGGATGATGTCGGGGTTCACTGGGATAGGAATGGGGTTCATGCATGCAGCGAAATAATTCTAAACATTGTTGTTGATTTGTTGCACCCTTTATCCTGTTTCTGTAAACTCTGGACGACTTTTGATTGTAATCCTGTGTAGCCTTTGAATGGTTAGCACGCAACAAAAAGCTTCCCACTGTACCTCGGTATACGTGACATTCATAAACCAAACTGAACTAAACAATTGGAGAAGTCCCGATCCGTGTTCTCCAGAGAGGCCGCTGGAGCCGCTGAGTTACTCCAGCGGTTTAGTTTAGACATACAGCCTGGAAACAGACGTTTCAGCCCACCGAGCCCTCGCTGACCAGTGGTCACCCCGCACTGTAACACTAGCATACGCACACTTGGGACAATTTACACTTTTTACTGAAGCCAATCAGCCTACAAACCTGCACATCTGTGGAGTGTGGGAGGAAACCAGGGCGCCCGGAGAAAACCCACGTGGTCTCCGGGAGAGCGTACAAACTCCGTACAGACAGCACCCGTAGTCAGGATCGACCCGGGTCTCTGGCGCTGAGAGGCAGCAACTCTGCAGCTGCGCCACCGTCCTGCTCTTCTGTGTTCTTAATGAGCCAATCTAGCGCGAGGAAACTGGAATATATCCCTGGAAGAACTGAAATGAAAGGTTTAAAGTCCTAATTGGAGGAACAAGATGATATGATTACCGCGCCTTGTACTGGAGGAGACTGCCGAACCTTACACAATGTATTGGTTGTTAGCTTAACACAGCGGTGCAGTTACAGCTTGCTGTCTGTGAGTGCCCTGCATTGTACATCACCTGGTGGATGGGATATGAAACAAGGTGATAAATGGGCGATTACAGGCACTGTAGTCGAGGCACTGAGCTGTGCCTGTGCTCAGCACATGTGTTTGAATCCAGGTTCTCCATAAATCCCAATTACATTGAAAAGCCTGGGATATTAAGCATTTGCTCATTAACAGTACGGAAAATCACGCTCAGGAATTTTTTGACAGCAGATGCCAGAATTCTAGTGGTGGTGGAGCTGGCAGCTTATCGACTGGTTCACTCTCGCCCCGACTGGACTGGGAATCAACCTTCCCCTTCCATCAGCAGAGAGAGGGAGGAGTGGGAGAGAGAGGGGGGCGGGGGGGGCCGGGAGAAAGGGAGAGAGGAAGAGGAGAGAGAGAGAGAGAGGGTGAGAGGGATGCGATGGGGGTGAGAAAGGGAGGGGAGGGGGAGAGAAAGAGAGGGGAAGGGAGGTGGTGAGGGAGGGTGAGAGGGGAGAGAGCAGGGGAGGAAGGGGAAAAGTGAGGGAGAGAAAGCGAGAGAGGGAATTATGGGCAGGGACTAAGAAAACGATATAGGGAGTATATGGGAGAGAGTGAGTGCGGGAGTGGAGGAGAGCCAGAGAGAGGTCAGGGTGATATTCTGGCAGCAGAATGAGAGGGAGAGATAAACTGATGGAGGCAAAGAGAGACAAAGAGAGTAAAGTGAATGAGTTAGAGAGAGAGAGAGAGAGAGAGAGAGAGAGAGAGAGAGAGAGAGAGGAAAGTGGAATAGAGAGATAGACGTGTGGAGAATGAGGGTGAGAAAGTGATAGTAGGAGATGGGAGAGAGAGATGGAGAATAAGTGACAAAGAGAGAGAGAGAGAGAGAGAGAGAGAGAGAGAGGGAAGAAAACAGCGGGAGAGAGAGAGAGAGAGAACACAGGTGGCAAGTGTGATGGACACAGAGAGAAAAAGGGAATACGGATAATCTGCTGGGTCTACTCTCTCTCTCCTTCGCTCTTACTGTCTCTATCTCTCTCACACTCCTATATCTCAGTCTATCCCCTGCATTGTTCTCTCTCTCGGTGAGACGGTGAGACAGCGGCGTGCGGTGGGGGTAGGTCAGACTGCCGAGCGGGCGGGGATGGAGGCAGTGCTGCTGTCAGCACTTGTGAACAACCCACCGCTGGGATTGAATTACGGAGAACTTCTGCTCCTTGTTTTCTGGGTCTAATTGAGAGTACAGAGGGAGCTGGCTTGTTCCATCTCATGATGTGAAGGTGACGGAAAAGGCCTGGAGGGTTGTGTCAGCAAAACCGGGCAGGCATGCTCGGATGGAAGGCGAAAATCTCAATTCCCAAAAATAACCTTCTGCCTCACTCCCGAATTCCAGCTTTAACCCCGCACATCCCCTCAATATTGTTTTAATCGACTCCACTAAAATAAAATCCATCGGCGCTCTATGAAAAAAGACACAAAGTCCCGCTGGAGTGCGAGGGGTGGCGCAGCGGTAGAGTGGCTGCCTCACAGCGCCAGAGACCCGGGTTCCAGCATGGTTTGGGAACAGCTCCATCCACAAATTGCAAAATATTGCAGACGGTTGTGGACACAGTCCAGCCCATCGCACAGACCAACCTCCCTTCCATTGACTCCGTGTACACTTCAAGCTGCCTCGGCAAGGCCAGCAGCATCATCAATGACGAGTCTCAACCCTGCTCACTCCCTCTTCTCCCCTCTCCTATCGGACAAGAGGTACAGAAGTGTGAAAACCACCAGATGCAAGAACAGTTTCTTCCCAGCTGTTATCAGGCAACTGAACCATCCTACAAACAACTAGAGAGCGGTCCTGAACTACTATCTGCATCATTGGGGATCCATGGATTATTTTTAATCGGACTTTACTGGCTTCATCTTGCGCTAAACATTATTCACGTTATTCCCTTTATCCTGGATCTGTACACTGTGGACGGTTCGATTGTAGTCTTGTATAGTCTTTCCTCCGACTGGACAGCATGAAACAACGTTTTTCACTTTACCTCAGAACACGTAACAGTACACTAAACTCAAACTCAAACTTAACTTTAAATAAAGCCACAAAGCGCTCTGGCTTTCTCCCACACTCCAGACGTGCAGGTTTGTAGGTTAATTGGCTTTGGTAAAAATGGCAATTTTTTTCTAGTGTGTATATAATAGTACGGGGTGATCACGGGTCAGCGCGGACTCGGTGGGCCGAAGGGCCTGTTTTCACGCTCAATCTCTAAAGCCTACAATCTGGTCTAACATTAATGTGCAAGAGGCAGGCTTTACAGGTAGGGCGTGTTTGTTGTAAAATCATTTGACTGGATGGGGCAAAGGCAAAAGTAAGCTTGATTGCAGATATGGGAGTGACATTTAAGAGTCTTTTAGATAGGCACATGGATTTACAGGGAATGGAGGGATATGGATTGTGTGCAGGCAGATAAGAGCTGGTCTTGGCATCTTATTCAGAACAGACATTGTGGGCTGAAGGTACACAAAAAGCTGGAGAAACACAGCGGGTGCAGCAGCATCTAAGGAGCGAAGGAGATAGGCGACGTTTCGGGTCGAGACCCTTCTTCAGACTGGTCAGGGATCAGGGAAACGAGAGATATAGATGGTGATGTGGAGAGATAAAAAACAATGAATGAAAGATATGCAAAAAAGTATCGATGATAAAGGGAACAGGCCATTGTAAGCTGTAGTGTGAAAATGAGAAGCTAGTGCAACTTGGGTGGGGGAGAGAGATAGAGAGTGAGGGAATGCCAGGGCCCGAGGGCTGAGGGAGAGGTGGGAAGGGGAGGAGACAGCAAGGGTTAACAGAATTGAGAAAATTCAATGTTCAAGCCCAGAGGATGCATACTCCCCAAGCGGAATATGAGATGCTGTTCCTCCAACTTGCGGTGTAGCTCACTCTGGCCGTGGAGGATGCCCAGGACCAAGAGGTCGGATACGGAATGGGAGGGGGAGTTGAAGTGCTGAGCCACCGGGAGGTCGGCTTGGTTAATGCGGACCGAGCGGAGGTGTTCGGCGAAACGATAGCCAAGCCTCCGCTTGGTTTCACCGATATAGATCATCTGGCATCTGGAGCAGCGGATGCAGTAGATGAGGTTGGAGGAGGTGCAGGTGAACCTCTGTAGGACCTGGAAGGACTGCTTGGGTCCCTGAAAGGAGTGGAGGGGGGAGGTGAAGGGACAAGTGTAGCATTTCTTGCGGTTGCAAGGGAAAGTGCCCGGGGAAGGGGTAGAACAAAGGGGGATAGGATGGCGTCAAGGTATGTAGAAATGTGTTCGGTGGGGCACGAACAGGCAGAGACAATGGGTCTGCCAGGGCAGTCGGGTTTGTGGATTTTGGGGAGAAGGTAAAATCGGGCCATGCGGGGCTGGGAAACGATGAGGTTGGAGGCTCGGGGGGGTAGGGAGCCGGAGCTGGATGAAGTTGGTATGGTGCTCGAGATGGTGGCCTGGTGTTCGTCAGTGGGGTCATGGTCCAGGGGTAAGTAGGAGGAGGTGTCCGAGAGTTGGCGCGCGGCCTCCGCTTTGTAGAGATCGACGCGCCAGACTACCACGGCACCTCCCTTGTCGGCGGGTTTGATAACCCAGTCTGGGTTGTCACGGGTGAGTCGATGGCAGTACGTTTGGGGGGGGGAGAGATTGGAGTGAGACAGGGGAGTGGAGAAGTCGAGGCGGTTGATGTCCCGACGGCAGTTCTGGATAAAAAGTTTCTAGAGCAGCCGGAAGGCTACGAGGGGGGGTCCAAGTGTGAGGGGGTACGTTGGAGACAGGAAAAGGGATCATCAGTGGGGGGCGAGGACTTCTTCCCGTGGAAGAACGCTGTGAGGCGGAGGCGACGGTAGAAGAGCTCCAAGTCGTGGTGGGCGCGGAACTCATTGAGGTGGGGACGGAGGGGAAGGGCCTGTTCCTGTGATGTACTGTTCTATGTTCTATGAGTACAGGTACAGGGAGATAGGGAGTGTTGCAGAGCAGAGGGATCCAGGAGTGCAGATACTAAAGGGCCTGTCCCACTTGTCGATTTGTTTCGGCACTTCCAACTCCCCCTCCCCATTCCCCATTCCGAACCTCTTCGGTCCTCTCGACGTCCAGAGTGAGCAACACCGCAAGCTGAGGAACCACCTCATATTCCGGATCCTTTGGGCTTGAAATATGGAATTTCACATCAGTGTCGCCAAAAGACTTTGAACATTTCAAAACCCAGCGGCGACAAAAAAAAGATATTGTGACCCTTGAAAAAACACCGCGCGTCATACGCCATCGCGCCACGTCACCACCACGTCACGCCGCAAATGTTCCGACGGCCTGAGACGTCAGTCAATGATGCCGGCAGTCCCCGAAAAAATCGGCAAGTGGGACAGGCCTTATTGTTCCCTGAGAATGGCATTGTAGGTAGTTAAAGTAGTTAAGAAGGGTTCTGGCACATTGGCCTTCATCGGTCAGGCTATTGAATATTGAAGTTGGGACATTATATTACAGTTGTTCTAGACGTACTGTATTTCTTTGCGTGCTTGCTTTGTTTTGTTTATAATGGGGTGTACAGAGCACTGTGTTTACCTGTCCGTTGTTTTGCTGTAAGTAAGAATTTTACTGTTCCATTTCGGGAGGTATATGACAATAGAAGACTCTTGACTTGATGTTGGTGCAGACACATTTGGAGCATTGTGTTGGGTTTTGGTCACCCACCTATAGGAAGGATGCGGAGAAGATTTACGAGGATGTTGCTAGGGCTCAAGGCCTGAGCTATAGGGAGAGGATGAGCAGGCTGGGACTCCATCCCTTGGAATGCAGGAGGCTGAGGGGCGATCGTATAGAGGTGTATAACGTCAGGAGGGGAATAGATCGGGTGAACTCACAGTCTCTTGCCCAGAGTAGGGGAATCGAGAACACGAGGGCATAGGTTTAAGGTGAGGAAGGGCTGAGATTTAATCGGGTGGTGGGTGTATGGAACGAGCAGCCGGGGGAGGTAGCTGAGGCAGGTGCTATTGCAACATTTAGACAGGCACATGGATAAGACAGGTTGAAAGGGATATGGGCCAAATGCAGGGAGGTAGAACTAGTGTAGGTGGGACATGTTGGTCAGTGTGGGCAAGTTGGGTCGAAGGGCCTGTATACACGCTGTATCATTCTATGAATCTCAATGACTCTGTGAGAATCAAGAACGGAGATAGACACAAAAAGCTGGAGTAACGCAGCGGGTCAGACAGCATCTCTAGAGAAAAGGAATAGATGACATCATGTGATAGGAGCAGAATTAGGCCATTTGGCCCATCAAGTCTACCCCGCCATTCAATCATGGCTCTCCCTTCTAACCCCATTCTCCTGCCTTCTCCCCATGACCTCTGATATCTATCTATCTCTGCCTTAAATACATCCAATGACTTTGCCTCCACTGCCGTAGTCAGATTCACCACCCTCTGACTAAAGAAATTCCTCCTCACCTCCTTCCTAAAAGGACGTCCTTTAATTCTGAGGCTGTGACCTCTAGTCCTAGACCCGAAACACCATCTATTCCTTCTCTCCAGAGATGCTGCCTGACCCGCTGAGTTACTCCAGCTTTTTGTGCCTGTCTTTGGTTTAAACCAGCATCAGCAGTTCCTCCCTACACATAACCAGAGGGCATAGGTTCAAGGGGAGGTGGGGGGGGGGGGGGGGGGGGGGGGTGGAGTGTGAATTTGCCGAGGCTTCTATGATTCAGCTTTATGCGGAGGAGCTTGGGTTGACTGGGGCAGGGTCCTTGCAGCGAAGGGTTAATGGAGATGAAGCCAGCGCCAGGTTTGTTGGATGTTGGCACTGTGGTGCCCTGTTCCTGCCAACTCCTTTGCACGGCGCTGGAGGGGGGGGGGGGGGAGTGGCGAGGTTGTAATTGCTTCATTCAGAAGCGGCCATGCGTGACACGTCTGGACCGAGAGCGAGCACCTGGTGCCCGGGCAGAGGCTGACTCCCAGCGCTACGGACAAAGGGACGCGGTGGGGTGGGGGGGGGGGTGGAGGGGAAGGGCAGTGTAACCACGTCTGACTTCCAGGAACAAATGCCTAGGAAGGAACCGCAGATGCCACGTTACACCGAAGACAGACACGAAATGCTGGAGTAACTCAGCGGGACAGGCAGCATCTCTGGAGAGAAGGAATGGGTGGCGTTTCGGGTCGAGACCAAAGTCTGAAGAAAGGGTCCACTCCTCCTCTCCAGAGTTGCTGCCTCTCCCGCTGAGTTACTCCAGCATTTTGTGTCTCTCCCGAGAACAAACACTGCTTCTACTTGAAGTAACCTTTGCAGCTCCTCTCTCCCTGTCCCTCCCCCACCCTAGTCTTCGCACTAGTTTCACTTTCGTCCTGCTGTGATCCACTGTCTGTATAAATCGCTATCACCTATCCCACAGCCAACAATGGACCATTGTGGGCTCCACATTTCCTTGATCATCATTGCTTTTTGTACAACTCCCATCCATTTATCCTAAGTAATGTCTATATCTCTTGTTCCCCTTTCCCCTGACTACCAGTCTCGACCCAAAGCGTCACCTATTCCTTTTCCCCAGAGATGGTGCTTGGTCCGCTGAGTTACTCCGGCTTTTTGTGTCTGCTTCTGTGGTTCTGTGTGAAAGACGTCTGTTTACTTTAGACATTAGAAAGGGGAGGGGACAGAGATTGGTTTAATTTAGACGTACAGCACGGAAACAGGCCCTTCGGCCCACTGAGTCCACGCCGGCCAGCGATCACCCCGTACACTAGCACCATCCTACGCACGAGGGCCAATTTACACGTTTTTACTGAAGCCAATTAACCTACAAACCTGCACGTCTTTGGAGAGGGGGCGGAGTGGGGGAAAACCCACGCGGTCACGGGGAGAACTCCGTACAGACAGCAGCCGTAGTCAGGATCGAACCCAGGTCCCTATCGCTGTGTCACAGCGCCGCACAGCGTCGGGGGCAATTTGGGATGGCCAGTAATCCCAGGCACCGCCAGTCACATCCACGTTAAACGATTAAATTAAATTGCAAGGCTCTAGTTTTTACCAATACTTCATTGAAACTTTGCCGAATAGTGAAAGGCCTGCATAGAGTGGATGCGGAGAGGATATTTCTACTAGTGGGAGTGTTGAGGACCAGAGGCCACATCTTCAGATTAAAAGGAAGTACCGTTAGAAAAGAGATGAGGAGGAGTTTCTTTAGTCAGAGGGTGGTGAATCTTCAGAATTCATTGGCACAGACGGCTGTGGAGGCCAAGTCACTGGGTATTTGTAAAGCAGAGATTCTTGATTAGTGCGGGTGTCAGGGGTTACGGGGAGAAGGCAGGAGAATGGGGTTGAGAGGGAAAGATGGATCAGCCATGATTGATAGGCGGAGTAGACCCGATGGGCCGAATGGCCTAATACTGTTCCTATGCCATATGAACTTATGAGGGTCAGGAGTGTTTAATTAGCATATATACCGGTAACGGGACCATGGCCTTCTTACTCGCTGCAGCTTGGCAGGACCATTAACGCAATAACACATGGATTCATATATAATAATCGATAATACAATAAATTAACAACAGCAAAACCAGGTAACCATGATGGAGCCAAACCGAAGCCCGTATTACATCCAAAGACACAGTCCGTGGATGATCACAGTTGCTGAGGTTAGTGTTCTGCATTGTTCACAAGCCCGATGGTCGTTGGTAAGAAGCTGTTCTTGAACCTGGAGGTCACGGTTCTCTGGTCCTGTACCTTCTTCCCGATGGTAGCAGTGAGATGAGAGCGTGGCCAGGGTGATGTGGGTCTCTGATGATGCTGGCAGTCTATTTGAGGCAGCGCCCCCCCTAGATCCTTCGATGGTGGGGAGCAGGCATGGAAATTGCTATCAAAACCGGGGGGGGGGGGGCACAATTTCTTGGCACGCACACACGTGAGGCATCGGCCGTGGGCCCTGTGGACGGTAACATCGGGAGCTGACCTGGTTGGTGACCGACTCCAAACTCCAGCAACAGCAATCTCGTCCGCCCCGAATCGTGGGGCTTGAATAGGCCCGTTCGCGGGGCCTTTCATCGCCCGGCGGGGGATTCATCATCGGGAGCTTAGATTGCCTCGATGCAATAGTTTGATTTTTAGCCGCGCCAACGATTCAGCCTTTAGAAAGCGTCGGATAAAGTACGGATTACATAACATGGGGGGGGGGGGGGGGGATTGTCCCCCACCTCTCAAAGAATGGGGGGGGAACGCCCCCCCCCATGACGTCCCCCCCTGGGATTTCCGCCCATGGTCGGGGAGGTCAGTACCTGCGATGGACCGGGCAGCGTCCACCACTATCTGTAGCCTCCTCCATTCCTGGGCGTCCGAGTTGCTGAACCAGACCGTGGTGCAACCTCTCAATATGTTTTCCATCCTTGGGATGGGCGACAATCCTTTCAGGTTAGGCAGAGGTTCACTTGCACGTCCTCCAGCCTCATCTACTGTTTCCGTTGTTCAAGATGTGGAGCCTTATACATCGGCGAGACCAAACGCAGACTGGGCGATCGTTTCGCGGAACGCCTTCGCTCAGCCTGCGTGAACCAACCTGATCTCCCGGTTGCTGGACACTTTAATTCCCCTTCCCATTCCCACACAGACCTTTCTGTCCTCAGTCTCCTCCATTGTCAGAGTGAGGCTAAACGCAAATTGGAGGAACAGCATCTCATATTTAGCTTGGGCAGCTTACAGCCCAGTGGTATGAATATTGATTTCTCTCACTTCAGGTAGCCCCGGCATTCCCTCTCTCTCTATCCCTCCCCCACCCAAGTCGCACTAGCTTCTCATTTTCACCCTACAAACAGCTTACAATGGCCTGTTTGCTTTATCATCGTTGCTTTTTTTGCATATCTTTCATTCATTGTTCTTTATCTCTCCACATCCCTCCACATCTCTCATTTCCCTTATCGCTAACCAGTCTGAAGAAGGATCTCGACCCGAAACGTCACCCTTTCCTTCTCTCCAGAGATGTGGCCTGTCCCGCTGAGTTACTCCAGCTTTTTATGTCTATACACTTGTAGAAATTCGACAAGAGTATTTGTCGACATGCCGAATCTCCTCAATCATCAAAGGGAAAAGGTTCTGACCTTCTGCTCGCATCCATGCCTCTCATCATTTTATATACTTCAATCAGCGCATCCCTCAACCTCTGGCATTCCAGACAAAACAATCTAAGTCTGTCCAACCTCTCTCTGTAACTTGTAGCCTCTAACCCAGGCATCATTCTGGCAAGCCTCCTCTGCACCCTCTCCAAAGCCTTCACATGCTTCCAGTAATGGGGCAACCAGAACTGCACGCAATACTCCAACACCCCAGATCATATTGCTCTTTGAGGTGAGAGGCAAATGATGATCTTAGACGGTCTTCTATGTTTTTTACCTTTTTCAACCCTCTCTTCACTCTGCCTCACTTGGACTTGCACCTAGTTCTCCCCTCCCCCTCTCCTCCACCTCCCCTCCCACCTACATTCCTTCCTCTGGCTTCACAATTGGCGCCTCTGAACTTTCCTTATAGCTAATACCCTCTCATCCAGGCAGCATTCAGGTAAACCTCTTCTGTGCCCCCTCCATCGCCTCCACATGCTTCCTGCAATGGGGCAGAGCTGCACGTAATGCTCTGCATGCAACCAAACAAAAGTCCTATAAAGTTGCAAGTTGCCTTCCAGAGTCTTACACTCAATGCCCCGACCGATGAAGGCGGGCATACCATACGCCTTCTCTACCACTGGGCAGCAGGGTGGAGCAGCGGCAGAGTTGCTGCTTCACAGCGCCTGAGACCCGGGCTCGATCCTGACTCCGGGCGATGTCTGTACGTTTGCACATTCTCCCTGTGACCGCGTGGGCTTTCTCCGGGTGCTCTGGTTTCCTCCCACACTCCAAAGACGTGTGGATTTGTAGGTTAATTAGCTTTGGTGAAATTGTGTGTGTGGGATAGTGCTAGTGTGCGTGGAACACCGGCCAGTGCTGACACGGTGGGCCGAAGGGCCTGTTTCCGCGCTGTATGTCGAAACTAAACTAACCTAAACACTGTCCCCTTCCCACTGATTCTTGTGTCCAGAACTTGCTACTTGCTTCCAACTGTGCTCAGAGATTAATTTTTTTTTTTTTTTTAAACCTACGCAGAAACAAACTGAATAATTAGTTCAGGGAGTAGATGCTGGAGCACTGATCTGTTTATTTTTAGTAATTGGAATCCACTGTTAATGCAACATGTTTCGTTTGCATTAACAATGTGGAGTGGCGAGGATTGCTTCTTATAGCGTGGAAACAGGCCCTTCGGCCCAACTTGCCCATGCTGCCTGTGAGGCTGCAACTCTGCCGCTGCACCACTGTGCCACCCCAGTTCTTGCAGTAAGACTAGCAAAATAGGTAGGAAGGAACCGCAGATGCTGCTTTACACCAAAGATAGACGCAAAATGCTGGAGTAACTCAGCAGGTCAGGCAGCATCTCTGCAGAAAAGTGACATTTCGGGTCTCAACTCAAACTGTCACCTATTCCTTTTGTCTAGATATGCTACTTGACCCACTGACTTACTCCAGTTCTTAGTCTACTTATCTAAGACTAGCACTATGTTGTATGACTGTTCTATATTCCGTGAGTTACATTAAACTGAGATAGTCCCACCTCTCGCTGTACCAGAATGGGCCCCAGTACGAAGGATGGGATTCCACACCAAAAATGGAAAACCCATACCCTGCCTGGCATCCCTGTCTCATAGAGGGGGTGCTTCCTTGCCAGAATGAACAAACCAGGGCACAGTCAATACCCTCGAGTAGAACCATGGCCTCACAGAGCCATAGACCCCGGTTCGATCCTGACCGGGTGCTGTCTGTGTGTGAGATTTTGTGGAGTCTTCTTGACTCAGGTGCGCTCGAGTTACTGAACCACTAGAGCCTGAGTAGATTAGAGACAGAGAGGGTAGATTTTTGGACAGGGTCATTGCAGAAACAAGGTGCCTTCTCCCCATAACCCCTGACACCCTTACTAATCAACATCTTTCAATCTCCATTTTATAAATATCCAATGGCTTGGCCCCCACAGCCGTCTGCGGCAATGAATTCCACAGATTCACCACCCTCTGGCGGAATAAATTCTTCCTCATCTCCTTCCTAAAGGAACGCCCTTTTATTCTGCGGCTGTGACCTCTGGCCCTAGACCCTTCCACTATTGGAAACATCCTCTCCACATCCTCTCTCTCCATGCCTTTCACTATTTGGTAGATTTCAATGAGGCGACCCGTCATCCCTCCAAACTCCAGTGCCGTCAAACGCTCATCATACATTAACCCAGTCCTACCCAGGATCATTCTTGTAAACTCCCATAGATCCTCACCAACATCCTTCGTGCATGTCTGAATGTTAGAATGGATATACTAGTTGGGAAATTCTCCAATTTTAAGTAACATCTAATAACCCCTCCCCCCTCCCCGCTCTTCTCTCTCCCACACCCCCTTTTCTTCCTAAACTCCCATAGATCCTCACAACATCCTTCGTGCATGTCTGAATGTTAGAATGGATATACTAGTTTGGGAAATTCTCCAATTTTAAGTAACATCTAATAACCCCTCCCCCCTCCCCGCTCTTCTCTCTCCCACACACCCCCTTTTCTTCCCCACCTCCCGTGTCCCACCTAGACTTGCACCTGTTTCGCCACTCCCCCTTCACCTACATTCCTTCCTCTGGCTTCACAATTCACAATTCTCCAATCCTTCTGTTGTTTAATAGTAAGATTAAACGAGAACTTACCAAGTTCGAAGGTTGATCTTTATTTTATGAGGAGTTGCGGTGAGGGATTTCGTGAAGATCCCGCCAGCACGCATGCGCGACATTCTTCAAAGCAGCGGTGTGGAATCACAGAACGCACCATGACTGGAGATAGTAAGATGAAGAACGTAGAACATACCAGTTGACCTTATGATAGGGGGTGGGAGCGGAGGGCACGAAATCCCTCACCGCAACTCCTCATAAAATAAAGATCAACCTTCGAACTTGGTAAGTTCTCGTTTAATCTTACTATTTTATTTCGGAGTCACGTGAGTGACTTAGTGAAGATTTCTAAGCTTTGTGATTTCACGCCCTGGACAGCGTCCATGCTATCACACTGCCGCAATACTGATGGAGGAAGGTAGTTAATGCAGTCCAGACTGAACAGGCTGAAAAATAATGCATATTTATTGCACAAATAATAACAAACAAAAAACCCCGAACTCGGGGACAAACATTCACTGAGCGGCTCCCAGCACGGCTTCTGCGAACGTTGCGGGGGCGACCAGCGGTTTGATGTAGAACCTCTGGAAGGTTGCTTCACTAGCCCAGCCCGCAGTGGCGAGGATGTGGTCCATATGCACCTCCATGGCCCTCGCCGCTGATGTGGATGCAGCCCTGGTAGAGTGAGATTTAAAAATTTTAGTACTGATTCCTGCTGCACCCAACACCGCCCTGAGCCACCTGGCGATAGTCGGCACAGTCACCCGGTGATGTGGAGGTTTGTGGCTGATGAGGAGCCCCTGCTCCATCTTCCGGATGGTTCCTGTAGTGCGGATGTAGAGGCGGAGATGGGTGACTATGCAGAGGGTGGCATCAGTGGGGTACGCCCGAAACTCCAACTGCACCCCATGAGCCGCAGGTCTGTGCTGCTTCAATAGGTCCTGGACAAAGAAAATCACCTTTGCAGGGGTGGAGACCATGCTATCCAGCTGCAGCTTCTGTAATGCCTGGACTCCTTGAGCTGTAGTCAGTGCCATCAGCATCACCACTTTGAGGGTGAGCTGTTTGAGTGGTAACTCTGTCATAGGAGACCAGCTCCTCAGTAGGGTCAGTACTATCCCTACGTCCCAGGTGATGTTGTATCTGGGCCGTGGAGGGTTGGTGTTAAACACTCCCCTCATGAATTTAGACACCAGGTGGTTGGAGCCTATACCTATGTCCAGGTATGAGGACAGTGCACTCCTGGCGCTGTTGATGGCACTGTAGCGAAGGCCCGCATCGTAATGCAGGCCCGCGAGGAATTCCAGGACATCAGGGATTGTTGCCGAGTTGGAGGTCGTGTTGGTACGGGAGCAGAATGCCTCCCACTTCCTGACCGGGGTGAGGCACTGCCTCCTGGTTGATGCTCAGCACGATGCTGAGATGAGGTCCATGGCTCTTGGTGATATGCCGGCCTTGACGAGCGGCCTCTTTAGAACCTGCAGGCCAACATGTTTAGGTGTCCATGGCACGGGTGACTGTCCCCCGCAATGGGGTTAGTAATCAATGTGGGATTTTTACCAAACTGAATCCACGGACGTTTCAAAATTTGGAGGACCATTGGGTACCATGGCTGTGTAGGCCAGTCGGGTATGATCAGAATCCAGTTGAATTTTCTGCAATACCCGACTGATGAGGCAGAATGGGGGAAATGCGTAGCAAAACCATTTCCCCCAATGGAGAGAAAAAGCATCCATAGCTACTGCCCCAGGGTCTGGTTCCCAAGACACATACGTTGGTATCTGATGGTTCGACCTGGACGCAAAGAGGTCAATATCTGGTGTGCCAAAGTGAGCTATAATTTCAGCAAAGATTTGGGGATTCAACATCCACTCGATGTTATCATTGAACGCTCGTGACCTGGTGTCTGCCACTGTATTGAGCTTCCCTGGCAAATAGGTCGCTGTGATCCAAATATTTCTCTCAATGCACCAGTGCCAGATTGAGTTTGCCAATTCTTCTCAAGGTAATGACCTGATACCACCCATATGATTGATATAAGCCACCACCGTTGTGTTATCTATTTGGAGGCAGACATGTAAGTGCCATGATTTAGTACAGTAAGCCCGCAGTCCATGGAAAACCCCTAACATCTCCAGATAGTCTAGCCCTTGTGTCTGGAGGAGGGTAGACTCGTGAGGGTCCCATCTGCCACCACAACTGGACATGGTGTCAGTTGCACCCCAACCTTGTGCGCTTGCGTCAGTCTGTAGCACGACGGATGGGTTGCTAACAATGATGGGTCTGTGACACTCACTAATAATGTCAATCCACCATTGTAGCTCAGCTCTAGCCTGATGTGGCAACCGTATTGGTCTATCAAAGTGCCCAGCATTTGCTTTCAATGCTGTGATCTTTGCTCTTTGTAAATTTTGGTGATGTAACCGTCTGAATTGCGCAGCTGAGAATGTAGCTACCAATTTCCCAATTACCTTTGCCGTTTGTCGGATAGTCGGTACCCTGGCGCAAGCAAGGCTGTAGCACGCTTCTTTTATGTCTAAAGCTTTGTTGGTCGGGATAGTGATCATCATTAAGGTTGTGTCAATGGTGAAACCCAGGTAATCCATAACTTGAGAGGGGTTCAGTTTGGATTTGTCTGGATGGGTTACAAACCCTAGCGTCTCGAATAAAGATTTGGTCGCAATAACTGCCAGCGTAGCCAATTGGAGGGTCTGACCCATGATAAGGATATCGCCTAAATATGCCATGACGATATGATTTTGTTGTCGGAGGAGTGTCAATATGGGTTTTACTATTATGGTAAATAGTCTGGGGCTGTGGTTAACCCATTGGGTAAGGCTTTGTATTAACCATATAACCATATAACAATTACAGCACGGAAACAGGCCCTCTCGGCCCTTCCAGTCCGTGCCGATCATTTGTTTTCCCCTAGTCCCATCTACCTGCACTCAGACCATACCCCTCCATTCCCTTCCCGTCCATATACCTATCCACTTTACTTTTAAATGTTAAAATCGATCCTGCCTCCACCACTTCTGCTGGAAGCTCACTCCACATAGCCACCACCCTCTGAGTAAAGAAGTTCCCCCTCACGTTACCCCTAAACTTCCGTCCCTTAATTCGCATGTCATGCCCTCTTGTTTGAATCTTCCCTACCCTCAATGGGAAAAGCTTATCCATGTCAACTCTGTCTATCCCTTTCATCATTTTAAAGACCTCAATCAAGTCCCCCCTTAACCTTCTGCCCTCCAAAGAATAAAGACCTAACTTGTTCAACTTTTCTCTGTAACATAGTTGCTGGAACCCAGGCAACATTCTAGTAAATCTCCTATGTACTCTCTCTATTTTGTTGACATCCTTCCTATAATTAGGCGACCAAAATTGTACACCATATTCCAGAATTGGTCTTACCAATGCCTTGTACAATTTTAACATTACTTCCCTACTCCAATATTCAATGCTCTGATTTATAAAGGCCAGCACACCAAAGGCTTTCTTTACCACCCTATCTACATGCGATTCCACCTTCAGGGAACTATGCACAGTTATTCCTAGATCCCTCTGTTCCACAGCATTCCTCAATTCCCTACCATTTACCATGTACGTCCTATTTTGATTTGTCCTGCCAAGATGTAGCACTTCACACTTATCAGCATTAAACTCCATCTGCCATCTTTCAGCCCACTTTTCCATATGGCCCAAATCTCTCTGTAGACTTTGAAAATCTACTTCATTATCCACAACACCACCTATCTTAGTATCATCTGCATACTTACTTATCCAATTTTCCAGCCCATCATCCAGATCATTGATGTACATGACAAACAACAGTGGACCCAACACAGATCCCTGAGGCACCCCACTGGTCACCGGCTTCCAACCTGACAAACAGCCATCCACCATTACTCTCTGACATCTCCCATTCAGCCACTGTTGAATCCATCTTGCTACTCCGCCATTAACACCCAAAGATTGAACCTTCTTAACCAACCTTCTATGGGGAACCTTGTCAAAGACCTTACTGAAATCCACATAGACAACATCCACTGCTTTACCCTCATCAATTTCCCTAGTAACCGCTTCAAAAAATTCAAGAAGGTTTGTCAAACATGACCTTCCAGGCACAAATCCATGTTGACTGTTCCTGATCAGACCCTGTTTATCCAGATACTTATATATATTATCTCTAAGTATCCTTTCCATTAATTTACCCACCACTGACGTCAAACTAACAGGTCTATAATTGCTAGGTTTATTCTTTGAACCCTTTTTAAACAATGGAACAACATGCGCAGTACGCCAATCCTCCGGCACTATTCCCGTTTCTAATAACATTTGAAATATTTCTGTCATAGCTCCTGCTATTTCTACACTAACTTCCCTCAATGTCCTAGGGAATATCCTGTCAGGACCTGGAGACTTATCCACTTTTATATTTTTCAAAAGTGTCAGTACTTCCTCCTCTTTGAATCTCATAGTTTCCATAGCTACTCTACTTTTTTCCCTTACCTCACGTAGTTCAATATCCTTTTCCTTGGTGAATACCGAAGAAAAGAAATTGTTCAATATCTCCTCAACTGTCACAACTGTCCCATCCAGACAAATTTCAGGAACTTCCTGTGAGATTCTGTGATGGGAACTGTATAGTATGCATCTTTTAAATCGATGCAAGCCATAAAGTACACCGGGTAAAGCAGCTGCTTAGCTGTTTCGAAGGTATCCATTTTAAAATGGGTATATTGTACAAAAGTGATCAACTGGGTTAGGTCTATGATAATCCGACGCCCCCCATCTTTTTTGGTTTTTGTAAAGAGGTTAAACACAAACTCAAGGGGTTCGTGTGTCGTTTTGCCAATCACCCCTTTGGCTGCTAGCCGTAAGATTTCAGCATGTCCCGCCTTTATCTCAGTCTGAGAGAGCGTAAAAATTTGCTGAGGTTCATGCTGTGTAGGGGGAAGTTTACCATCAATAAATTCTATGACATAACCGTGAACACTTTGTAGAATAAACGTGTCTGTGGTGATTGCATCCCAAGCACCACGAAATGCCCGCAACCGTCCCCCGACTTGTGCGGGAAGAAGTGCTACTGCCTTAGAGGAACCAGACCCCCCTTACTTCCATGGTCAATGGCGGGTCTTGGCGTATGGCGTTTTGGGGGAACGTTGCGGTGCTTGTCGTGGCGGTGGCCGCATCTTCCATGCAGGCCGCTGCCGGCCTTGCCCTAAAAAAGGCCGCTGCGGTTGGGGAAGTGGAGGCGGATAGGTCCTTGGTGTCCTATCCGGCTGGCGTGGTTTCCAAGTAGTGTATGGTTGTTGACGCTGATATGGGTGAACTTTAGCCGGGGGAGGTTTCATAAGGCCCACGGTCTTGGCCTCCTCATCGAGTTCTTTGACTTGCTTGGAGAGGTCTTCCCCAAACAGCTGATGAGGTGGTGGAGTGGTGGAGGGACGGCACAACCCTGCAAATTTCGGGTTGAGGGTGGGCAGGATGGAGCTCTTGCGCAGGCAGTTGATTTCAAACTGGGCATTGCAGAGAAGTGCCAGGGCATCCTGCTGCTCGCTGGACACATTATACCCATCGAGGGTCCTGGCATATGCCGTAATGCCCGTCGCCTTGGTGGCCGTGCTCAAGTTTCCCCAGATCTGGGCATTAACCGTTGGAACACTGAGATTGATGCAGTTCTCAGGCGGCTTAAACTTGTCCTTGGTCTCATTGAGTACCTGACCCTGAAGCTGGTGAGTGGTCAGGTAATTAATGGTGCCCGCCAGTTTGTGGTGCCGTGGCAATTTCCCCACTACGTCCAGCAGGTCCACATCGTGCTCTGGCTCTGCGGCCTCTGGCATCCCTGGGTCTTCATCGAAGGCAGTGGCCGGACAACTGCTGGCACTCCTGGCTGGAGAAGACGAGATGCTGAGCGGTCTCCTGGCGTGGCTTGTGGAGGCCCGAGACTCCCGTTCATCCCTGTCCATGTCCCGCTGGAGGAGTTGCTCCACCAAGAGCTCCAACCGGGCAATGCGACCGTCCCCGCTACTCGCGGCGGACAAGCCGACTTCCCCAGGCTCTGCAATTTCTCTGGGGCTTCCACCAGCGGACCACACCTCCATAAGATGCAGACTAGGGTCCGAAGGTAGGTTGTCATGGGCTACCGCTCCTGCAGGCCCATACAACTCCCGCACGGACTTTCCGCTAGTCGGCCTTCGAGCGGACTGTGGCGGTCCACCTGCCTGGTAGGAAGGCAGTGGAGATGAGTCAGCGCCAGTCCCCGGTACCTGGCTCCCCGAAGTCCGTGCAGGCTTACCTCCACTATCGCCCAATGTTCTGCGTGGGGGCGCATGGTCGGCAGCTGCCAGAGCTAAGCTTAACCGACCGTCTACTGCTGCCACCGGCGCCCTTGACCGCAGCCTGACGCGGTGTTATGCCGGCAGCATCTGCTCCTGCAGGGCTGCTCGACGCAGCAGTAGCTCTGCCGACCTGCCCTACGACAGATATCCCCGGCAGCTGTACGTGGCGTGCTGCGGCTGCGGGGCTCCCCTGTAGCGCAGCCGTTCCCCGGCCCGGCCCCCGTGGATCCACAGCAACACGGGGTGATGCCGCTGTCGGCGGGCGAGGCACTTTGCCACGTACCTGGTTGCTCCCCTGCTTCCTGTGGGATGGGGCACAAAGTCTGGGTCTGGAATTCCCAGCTCCAGTGCGGACACCCATTTGGGAGATAAGTCGGGCGCTGGTGTAACGGAAGCGCCCGACTTCCGCACCTTTACCCCCGGCCGTCCGGATGCTGCCGGTGGTGCTCGCAGCTCCGGGGAAAGTGGCCGCTGGCTTGTCGGCGTCCCGCGGCTCCTGGAGAGTTTCGCCTTCCCTTTCCCTTTGCCGTCCATGCTGTAACCAACTAAAGGTTAGTGCACTTACCTGAGCGGCCGGTGTGAAGGAGCTGGTGGAGAGAGCGCATCCCCCCCCCCCCCCAACTTGTCGATGCAAATGCGACCGACGATATGTCGCGCATGCGTGCTGGCGGGGTCTTCACGAAGTCACTCACGTGACTCCAAAATAAAATCCCCCTCCTTCCCGTCAATCAGTCTGAAGAAAAGATCAGGTAGACGCACTGAGTTCTTTTGCCTAGAGTAGTGGAAACGAGAACCAGAGAACACAGGTTTACGGTGAGAGGGGGAAAGATTTAACAGGCGCATGAAGAAACGTTTTTACACAAAGGGTGGTGGGTGTATGGAACGTGGTGCAGGAGGACGTAGTTGAGGCAGGTACAATCATAATGTTCAATGGACATTTGGACAGATACACGGATAGGCCAGTTTTGGAAGGAAATGGGCCAATGGTGGGCAGGTGGGACAAGTGTAGATGGGGCATGTTGTTGGGCCTGGGCAGGTTGGGCTGAAGCTCCTGTTTTCGTGCTGTATGACTGTATGAGTATGACTCTATGAGAAGGGTCTTGAGCCGACATGTCACTGTCCATGTTCTCCAGGGATGCTGCCTGACCCGCTAAGTTACTCCATCACTTGGGTCCTTTCTTGATCCGAAGAAGGGTCCCGATCCAAAGCATCACCTATCCATGTTCTCCAGGGATGCTGCCCCACCCACTGAGTTACTCCAAAACTTTGTGCTTTCATTATTTGTTATTAAAAACTTTCCCTGCCTGTCCATGCCTGTACTGCTGGACCCCTCTCCAGCACCTTGCTTCTGTTTAATTACAAATCCCTTCACTTCACTTGCAAACCCAACTCAGTACGATCCAGATTTGTGCAGCAATTATTGATGTTCAGTCGAAGCCTTCAGCCCCTGCCTTGACAGGTTAGCCTGAGGCCAGGTCCAACAGGGATAGCCCGGGCAGAATCCACACACTTCTACTCAGTGGGCAAATTATTAACACATTGATTTTTTTAGGTTTTGCAAAAGCTTCCTGCCAATGTGTTGTTTCAGTCTGAGGACACACAGCGTAGAACAGTACAGCACAGGAACAGGCCCTTCAGCCCACAGTGTCCACACCCAATGTGACACCAAGTTTAGTTTAGTTTCGAGCTACAGCATGGAAACAGCACTTCACATCCACGCCGACATACTCCTGATGAGGAAGTTGGTGATAATATATATATATATATATATATATTATATATATATATATATATCCTCCAAACTAAACTCCTGATCAAAGCGCAGCACTGCGCAACGGTAGAGTTGCTATCTTACTGCGCCAGAGACCCGGGTTTGTTCCTGATTACAGGTACGGAGTTCGCACGTTTTCCCTGTGACTGCCCGGGTGCTCCGGTTTCCCCCCTCACTCCAAAGATGTACAGGTTTGTAGGTTAATTGGCTTTGGTAAAAATTGTAAATTGTCCCCAGCGTGTAGGATAGTGCGAGTATACGGGGTGATCGCTGTTCGACGCGGTGGGCCAAAGGGCCTGTTTCCATGCTGCACCTCTAAACTAAACTAAATGGGACTATCTTAAATGGGGCATTTTGGTCGGCATGGACGAGTTGGGCCGAAGGGCCGGTTTCCACGCTGTATGTCTCTGTGGGAGTCAGCAGATCCCAATGAGATGCGGGACAAGTCTGGGAATATACCCCATTGAGGTAAGACTCGGATACAGACACAAAAAGCCGGAGTAACTCAGCGGGTCAGGCAGCATCTCTGGAGAAAAGGAATAGGTGACATTTCTGGTCGAGACCCTTCTTCAGACAGAAAAGGACGTGGGTTTTACGAAGAGCAGAGGCTATCCAATGGCGACAAGTTGTAAACCGCTATAGACTTCAGAAGTGCCCGATTTAAAAGTAAATAAATAATGATTGCAGCGGCTACAGTGAGTTTAACAGAGACATGCTGCTCATGAATAAGTTAATTTAATCAAAAAATAGTTTTGTCCCTGGTGGGATTGAAATGGGGAACAATTACTGGAGAGAGAACACTGGGAGTGTGAATGAGAGGCACTGCAGAGGAGGTG
The DNA here is from genome assembly GCA_035221665.1 of Okamejei kenojei. Taxonomy (NCBI): domain Eukaryota; kingdom Metazoa; phylum Chordata; class Chondrichthyes; order Rajiformes; family Rajidae; genus Okamejei; species Okamejei kenojei. The sequence goes on from CM069134.1 coordinate 37,828,631, forward strand.
GTCACGCTGACACCTCAGAGAATGCTGCCGTAATGCCATTATTTAATCAGCCCACAGACATTCTCTGCATAATCGAGAACCTGTGGTTCTGCTTCCCGAAAAAAAAAAGAGTGAATCACAAAGGTACAAAGATCCGTGGAACGGAGGGGTGGGTGGACTCACTTTAGTTTAGAGATATAACGCGGAAACAGGCCCTTCGGCCCAACACGTCCATGCCGACCAAGATGTCGCACCTAAAACTTGTCCCATTTAGTTTAGTTTAGTAGTAGTTTAAAGATACAGCGCGGAAATGGGCCCTTCAGCCCACCAGGTCCGCGCTGACCAGCGATCTCCCACACACTAACACTGTTTTAACACGCTCTAGGGACGATTTACAATGTTTACCAAGCCAATTCATCTACAAACCTGCACGTCTTTGGGGTGTGGGAGGAAACCGGAGCGCCCGGAAAAAACACATGCAGTCACAGGGAGAACGTATAAACTCCATAAAAGCTGCACCCCGTAGTCAGGTTTGAACCTGGGTCACTGGCGCTGAGAGGCAGCAACTCTACCGCTGTGTCACCGTACCACCCTAACAGTGACGCTGCGGCAGTGCGTCACGGAGCCAGCGCCTGGATCCACACGTACCGAGGGCTCTGGCCATGCCCGCTTACGAACCCCACGAAACTGGAGCACGATTGGGCAGCGCCCGGAGATCCAGGTTCTATACCGACCTCAGGTGCAGCCTGCGTGCGTGGGTTTAGTTTAGTTTATTGTCACGTGCACCGAGGTACAGTGAGAGGCTTTTTGTTGCGTGCTAACCAGTCAGCGGAAAGACCAGGCATGATTACAGTCGCGCTGTCCACAGTGTCTGGATACAATGATGTTGAGTGCAAGATAAAGTCCAGTCAAGTCCAATTAAAGATAGTCCAAGGGTCTCCAGTGAAGTAGCTAGTAGCTCAGAGTGCTCTGTAGTTGGTGGGAGGATGGTTCAGTGGCCTGATAACAGAGAGGAAGAAGCTGCTCCTGAGTCTGGTGGTGCGCGCTTTCAAGCTTCTGTACCTCCTGCCGGACGGGAGCGGGGAGAAGAAGGAATGAGCGGGGTGGGACAAGTCTTTGATTATGTTGGCTGCTTTTCTGAGGCAGCGTGAAGTGTAGATGGAGTCGATGGTGGGGAGTCTGGTCTGTGTGACGGCCTGGGCCACATCCACAACTCTGCGATTTTTTGTGGTCTTGGGCAGAGCTGTTCCCAAACCAAGCTGTGATGCATAGTGTTACATTGTTGTGATGTTACCGTTTAGTTCAGTTTAGTTTTGTTTAGAGATACAGTGTGGAAACAGGCCCTTCGGCCCACCGAGTCTGCGCCAACCAGCCATCCCTGCATATCCTACACACACTAGGGACAGTTTTTACATTTACCGAGCCAATTAACCTACACACCTATACGCCTTTGGAGTGCGGGAAGAAACCGAAGATCTCGGAGAAAACCCAGTCATGCGGTCACAGGGAGAACGTACAAACTCCGTACAGACAGCACCCGTAGTCGGAATCGAAGCCGCTGTAGGCGCAGTGAAGCAGCAACTCTACCGCTGTGCCACCTTGCCACCCCAGCAGTTACAGAGAAAACGTGTAATGTCCACAATGAGATAGGCCAGGGGATCAGAACTGCATCCCAGCTTATGGAAGGATCATTTAGTAGTCTGAGAACAGTGGGGAAGAAGCTGTTCCTCAGTCATGTGGTACTAGCCTTTGTATTTTCTACGCGAGAGGAGAGGGGTGAAGACGGAATGACCAGGATGAAAATGGTCTTTAGGGGCAACAAAGTGCCGAGTAACTCGGAGGATCAGGCAGCATCTCTGGATAACACGGATAGGTGACGCTTCGGGTCAAGACAATTCTTCAGCCTGAAGAAGGGTCCCGACCCAAAACGTCACCCATCTCTTTTCTCCAGAGATGCTGCCTGGCCCGCTGAGTTACCCCAGCACTTTGTGTCCATCTTTTGCATGAACCAGCATCTGCAGTTCCTTGTTTCTACATTCTGTCTTTCGGGGGCAAGACTGGTCTGTGTGATTGACTGGGCTACATCCACAATTCTCTGCGATTTCTCGCAGACTTGGGCAGAGCCGTTCCCAAACCGAGCAGTGGTGCATCCTGACAGTGTGCCTGTCTCGAAGCCTCACTCTCGGGTACGGGAAATATAATTTTCAATTCTAATTCCCCCCTAATTAAAGTCGGCTCATTTGCTGTCGTTAGGAAGAGCGTTGGAGTCTCTGCTGCCCAGGGTCCCTCTGCTGCTGTGCTCACCAGTAATAATTTCCAGAGATCTGGGCCCGTACCACAGCTCACCAGAGAACTGTGCCCACCGCTCATTCTTGATCTGCCCCGCACTTATCAAAAATAGTCACACATTCCTTTTGTGTGCCTCTCATTATGTGGCCATATTTTTTAATGCACATTCTTCTTGGGAACTTAATGAGCCTCAGCTGAAGTCAAAGACTACTGATTGCCTGCAGCGGATTTGAATAGGCATTGGGTCACAGGCAGGAAGTGTGGGATCGCGTGTGTGTCTGTGAGTGCGTGTGTGTGCATGAATGTGTGTGTATGTGTGTATACATGTGTGTCGGTGTACGTGTGTGTCTGTGTGTATGCATGTGTGTGTCTGTGTATCTGCTTGTGTGTATATGTGTGCATTTGTGCATATATATGTCTATGTGTGTGTGTGTATATGTGTACATATATATGTCTGTGTGTATGTGTCTGTGCAAGTGTGTATCTGACTGTGTATATGTGTGGATGTGGGCATATATATATATGTGGCTGTGTGTGTATATGTCTGTATGTGTGTGTCGGTGTAAGTGTGTGTATGTGTGTGTGTCTATGTGTGTGTCTGTGTGTGCATGTGTGTATCTGACTGTGTATATGTGCGGATGTGTGTGTGTGTGTATATATCTATGTGTGTGTGTGCATGTGTGTATCTGACTGTATATGTGCGGATGTGTGCGTATATGTTCTGTGTGTGTATATGTCTATGTGTGTGTGTGAGTGAGTGTGTGTGTCGGTGTACGTGCGTGTGTGTGTGACAAGACCACAGGATACACATCATCAGGATATATTTCATTCTTACTCTTTGCCTCTGTCAAGAACTAGATCAGTGCAGTCCAGGAAAGAGGCCTTTGGCCCACAATGTCCGTGCCCAACATCAATGGCTCAATTGTTTAGGAAGGAACTGCAGATGCTGGTTTACACCGAAGATGGACTAACAATGCTGGAGTATGTCAGCGAGTCAGGCAGCATCCCTGGAGAAAAGTAACAGTTGATGTTTTGGGTCAGGACCCATCTTCATTGAATTAAGGAAAGGTTCCAATCCAAAACGTCACCGACAGTATTCCTTTTCTCCAGAGATGCTGCCAGATCCGCTGAGTTACTCCAACAATGATTCACTGGTTCTTTATTGTTCGGTGCGCAATTCACAGTGAGAATCATTTTGCATAGCTCACACATGCACAAGTCTTTTGGCCCATTTACACAAAGAAAAAGTTGAAAATCCGGTCCACATGCTGGATGTATGGAGCCCCCCCCGATCCAGGTAAGCCCCAGGCTGCTGTTGGGCCTCCTCTGTAGATGCGATCTATATTTCAAACTCAATCCGCAAGGCCTGCTGGATCTCCTAGTGGCTAACCTTTTTAACTCCCCTTCCCATTCCCCACACTGACCTTTCCGTCCTGGGTCTCCTCCATTGCCAGAGTGAGACCACAAGCAAACTGCAGGAACTGCACCTCATATTCTGCTTGGGTAGCTTACAACCCAGCAGCATGAACATTGAATTCTCCAATTTAGGCAACTTCTCACAAACCCCCCCCCCCCCCCCCCCCCCCACCCCGGCCAGTCCCCCAACCTTCTCTCCTCCGTGTTTAATCCCCCTCAGGGTGACACAGTAGCCCGGTGATGGAGTTGCTGCCTTACAGCGCTATAGGCCCGGGTTCGATCCTGACTACTGGTGCTGTCTCTATGGAGTCTGTACGTTCTCCCTGTGATTGTGTGGGTTTTCTCCGGGTGCTCCGGCTTGCTCCCACACTCCAAAGGCGTACAGGTTTGTAGGTTAATTGGCTTCTAAAAATTGCCCCTAATACATAGGATGCGAAAGTGCTATAACATAGAACTAATGTATGGGTGATTGTTGGTCGGCATGGACTCAGTGGGCCGAAGGGCCTGTTTTCACACAGTATCGTTAAACTAAGGTAAAATAAAATCTGAGCCTGGGATGCTGGAGTAACTCAGAGGGTCAGGCAACATCTCTGGAGAACCAAAATGCCACCTATCCATGTTCTCCAGAGATACTGCCTAGCTCGCTGAGTTACTCCAGCAATTTATGTTTTTTTTCCATTTGTAGACCAGCATCTGTAGCTCCCTGTATGTCCAGCCCATCACAGGCTTATCACTGGAGACAGAAGGAACTGCAGATGCTGGTTCAAGGTGAGAGAGGAAAGAATTAATAGGAACCTAAGGGGCAAGTTTTCACCAACATTGAATTGAATTAAATATACAACATGGAAAGTGGCCCTTCGGCCCACCGAGTCCAGGCTGACCATCAATCACCCGCTCACACTAGTTCCATGTTATCCCCCTTTCCCATCCACTCCCTACACACAAGGGGCAATTTTACAGAGGGCCAGTTAATCTGCAAACCCGCACGCCTTTGAGATATGGGTGGAAAACCGGAACCGCCGGATGAAACCCACGCGGTCACAGGGAGAACGTGCAAACCCCCCACACACACACACACACACGCAGAGCTCCTGAGGTCAGGATCGAACCCAGGTCTCTGGCGCTGTGAGGTGGCAGCACTACCCTGCCGCTCAAAATGTTTCCATTCATTATTTTGACTTTTCTGCTGATGGAAGGTTGAATTAATTGTGAAGTCAGCAGCAAAGGTCAGTCAGGGAACCAAGGCAACAGAACAGCACACGTATTGAGCCAAACGTGAGCACAAAGTACGCGGCCTGGGAACCCACGGGCACATTTGATGCACCTTAACATTGTTCCTGTTCAGCACACTCTCTCCCCTCTTTTTCCTGAATCTGAGGGATTTTCCGCGCTTTCAACATCTGGGAATTCCTGCCCACATGGGGAATGAAGCCCCGGTGGGAAACTAACCGGAATGCTGCACGGTGGGAAAGGAAAAGATGATGTGTAGGAAGGAACAGCAGACAGATGGACACAAAAAAAGCTGGAGTAACTCAGTGGGTCAGGCAGCGTCGCTGGAGGGAAATGTTTTGGATAGAGACTCTTCTTCAGACTGAGTGTCAGGGGAAATGCGAGGTATAGATGGCACACAGAACAAATGAATGAAAGATATGCAAAAAGCACCGATGATCAAGGAAAGTGGAGCCCACAATGGTCCATTGTTGTCTGTGGGGTAGGTGATAACGAGTTATACAGACAGTACTTCCTTCTGAATGCTCCTTGCTGCCAGAGTAAGACTCTGTCTCTTGTCAACCCTTTGTTCCTTTGGCAAAGGTCTGTCCAACCACATGCAGCCCAGATGTTGAACGACCAGTCAAGGCCAATGACTCAACGAGACGTCTTGACACCAAATTACCGCCGTACCTTGCCCACCGCACACGACACCAATTGGCCCAAATTCATTCACCAAAATAACATAAAAATAGATCTGAAAAAAAAACCCAGTAAACAGCCGCTGCCTCACACCGCCAGAGACCCGATCCTGACCTCGGGGAATGTCTGCGTGGAGTCTGTGCGTTCTCCCTGGGACTGCGTTTCGTTCCGGGTGCTCCGGTTTCCTCCCACGCTCCAAAGATGTACAGGTTTGTAGGTTAATCCAGTGCAGAAGATTCACAGGGATGTTGCCGGGAATCGAGGGCCTGAGATACAGGGTGAGTTTGTGCAGGCCAGGACTTTATTCCTTGCAATGCAGGTGGATGAGGTGTGAGCTCATAGAGGTGTACACAATCGCGAGAGAATAGATTGAGTAAATGCACAGTCTTTTACCTCGAGTAGGGGAATAGAGAACTAGGTTCACGGTGAGGGGAGGGAAGTGAGAACATAGGCTTACAGTGAGGGGATGAAAGATGAAAGAAACCTGAGGGGTCAACTCTTTCACACAAAAGGTTGTTGTTGTGTGGAATGAGCTGCCAGAGGAGGTAGTTGAGGCAGGTGCTAGCGCAACGTTTAAGAAACATTTAGACAGTTACATGGATAGGACAGGTTTAGAGGACATGGGCCAAACGCAGACAGGTGGGACTAGTGTAGATGGGGCGTGTTGGTCAGTGTGAGCAAGTTGGGCCCAAGGGCCGGTTTCCACAGTATATGACTCTGACTTATGAGTGCATGGAGATTGCAGAGAAGAATTTACATGAAAAGACACAAAGTGCTGGAGTAATTCAGTGGTTCAGGCAGCAACTCTGGCGGATGTGGATGGGTGTCGTTTCGGGTCATAACCCTTCCTCCACTGGTCACTCACCAGGGTTTTGTCCCGTCTGCCAAGTCCCGTCGGTCAGTGTGGGCAAGTTGGGCCGAAGGGGCCTGTTTCCACGCTCTATGCATCTATGACTTGAGTCTCTGCTCCACCATAACGTGGGGAGACATCCTGGCCTTGTCGTTCTGTATCTCCACAGTAGGGCTGTGCCCAGGGAAGGCTCAATGCTTTTTCCCGGTGGATTTATCGCCATGTCTGCCTTGCGTTAAGATGACTAGTTCCACTTCCCAGCGTCATCCGTTCCGCTTTTGGGTTAAGAAAAAACAATGGGATTAGCAATCGCTATGCACAGCAGCATTAATTCTGCTAAATTAAAGAACTATTATGTTAAACCTTAGAGACGGTGTTATTCCTGCTGGCTGCTCCAATTGTGCTTTTATGGAAGGTTTTTAATTTCAGATGGGATCGAAGTAAGTTGCAGAGGAGAAAGGGTACCGACCCCCTGAGTCTGTTTGAACGCGTCCCCCCTTTGCCACAATTGCCTTCGAATACCAAAGCGATTCCCAGTTAACAGCCCCCATTGAGGCTGCACGTTCCAGATCACAGCTTAGCGAAGGAAATTACCTTAAATCTTAGTGATTGCTTATCATCTACAACGGAGAAACAAGCTACTGGAGCTGCTAGAGGCTGCAGATGCTGGAATCATGAGCAAAAAATGCAATGCGTTGGAGGGAACCAAGTGCGGACTATTCTAAAGGTTTAGACTTTAGAGATACAGCGCCCACCGAGTCTGTGCCAAACCAGCGATCACCCCGAGCACCAACAACATCCTGGGATAACTTTACATCTTTACCTAAGCCAATTCACCTACACACCCGCACGGTTCTGGGGTGTGGGAGGAAACTGGAGCACCTGGAAAAAACCCACGCGGTCACACGGAGCACGTGCAAACTCCACACTGTCAGCACCCGTAGTCTGGATCAAACTCGGCTCTCTGCTGCAGTCAGGCAACAACTCTACCCCTGCGCCAGCGTGCCGCCCCGTTTTAACTCCCCATCCCATTCCCATACTTCCCAATTCTGACCGGTCCACCAAGGCCTGCTTGATCTTCCTTCCATTGACTTCATCTATACTTCTCTACCTCCTCTGGCACTTTGTTCCATACACCCACAACCCTCCGTAAAGATCTGCCCCTAGGTTTCCTATTAAATCTTACCACTCTCACCATTAACCTATGTCCTCTGGTTCTCAATTCCCCTACCCTGGGTAAAATATTGCGCATTCACCCAATCCATTCCCCTCATGATTTTATACACCTCTATAAGATCACCCCTCATCCTCCTGCACTCCAAGGAATAAAATCCTAGCCTGCCGAACCTCTCCCGTTTGCTCAGGCCCTCGAGTCATAGAGTCACACAGCACACAAACTGACCCTTAGACCCAACTTGTCCACGCCATACAAGATGCTCCATCTACACATCCCTTTTGCTCACATTTATAATCTAACCTTCCAGAGCAAATACCTTGCTGAAGTCCATATAGACAATGCCTATGGCTTTGCCCTCATTAATCTCTCGAGTTATTTCTTCAAAAAACAATCAGATTCACGACACACGATCTCCCACTTACAAAAAAAAAAACCATGCTGACTTTCCCTAATCAGCCCCTGCCTATACAAATGTATTTCTATCTTATCCCTCAGAATACTCTTCAGTAACTTGTCTACCACAGAGGTTAGGCTCACTGGTCTATAGTTCCAGGCTCTTCCTTGCAGCCCTTCTAAAATGGCCACCCTCCAGTCACCCGTATCTAATGATGAATCGTATATTTCAGCCAGTGCACCTGCAATTTCCTCTCTAGCTTCTCACAGTGCCCTTAGATAACCATGCACCCGCTGTTCCTTATATCTCCATTTCATAGAGTCATAGATTAATACAGTGTGGAAGCAGGCCCTTCGGCCTAACTTGCCCACACCGGCCAACAATGTCCCAGCTACCCACTTGCCTGCGCTTGGTCCATAACCCTCCAAACATGTCCTGTCCATGTACCTGTCCAACTGTTTCTTAAACAATGGGATAGTTCCTGCCTCAGTAACCTCCTCTGGCAGCTTGTTCCATACACCCACCACCCTCTGTGCGAAAAAGTGACCCCTCGGTCTTATTAAATCTTTTCCCATTCACCTTGAAACTATGTCCTCTGGTCCTCGATTCCCCTACTCTGGGTGAAAGATTCTGCGCATCTATTCCTCTCATTATTTTGTTTATCTCTATAAGATCGCCCCCTCATCCTCCTACGCTCCATCGAATAGAGTCCCAGCCTACTCAATCTCTCTCTATAGCTCACACCCTCTAGTCCAGGCAAAATCCTCGTAAATCTTTTCTGAAGCCTTTCAAGCTTGACAATATCTTTCCTATAACATGGTGCCCAGAACTGAACGCAATATTCTAAATGCAGTCTCACCACCGTCTTATACAGTACAGAAGTGCCTTTTTGACCACCTTATCTACCTGCAACTTGACCTTCAAGGAACCACTACATCCTAGATCCTACTCCTAGATCCCTCTGCTCTACAACACTACGCAGAGGCCTACCATTTACAGCGCAGGTCCTGCCCGTGTTAGACGTCACTGTACAGACAGTACCCGTAGTCAGGGTTCAAGCCGGGTCTCTGTGAGGCTCTGTGAGGCAGCAACTCTACCGCAGTGTCACCGTGCCGCCCCTTCTCTCCGGGGATCGCCGGTCGGCACGCGCTCGATGGGCTGAAGGGCCCGTTTCCGCGCTGTATCTCTAAACTAAACAAAACAGCAGTGATCCGGCGGGAGATGGTGACGATTAAGGAACATGTCGATGTGATTTTGCTTTCTTTATTGGTAGACTGTCGAGCTGTCTACATGCATAACATAAGAGGATATTTATGCAGATTCTCGATGGTGTCCCGAGTGTGTCGGCCCAGTCAACGCTTCTTTGATGAAGAGTTGAAAGTTGGGGGATGTGACAGGTGAATGCAGAATCTTGCCACCGAGTGGGGAATGGGGAAGGCTGAACAAGAGGTTCTGCTCTGCATGAGCTGTCAGAGAGCGGTTACAGCTGGGTGGAGTTTAGACCAGACTTGACCAGATACAGTGCAGAAACAGGCCCTTCGGCCCACCGAATCCGTACCAACCAGCGATCACCCCATACACTAGCACTGTTCTACACACCAGGCACAATTTACAATTTACAAACTGCAAGAAGAACCTGCAGGTGCTGGTTTACACTGAAGATAGGCACTAAATGCTGGAGTAAGTCAGCAGGCCAAGCAGCATCCCCCTGGTGAATAGGAAAAGGTGACATTTCAGGGTCGGAACCCTTCGTCAGACTCCGCCATTCAATCATGGCTGATCTATCTTTCCCCCTCAATCCCATTCTCCTGCCTTCTCCCCACAACCTGCACGTCTTTGCAGTGTGGGTGGAAACCGGAGCACCCGGAGGAAATCAAAGAGTCAAAAAATAGTCAAAAGAATCAAAAGAGTCAAAAGAGTTTATTGTCATGTGTCCCTGACAGGACAATGAAATTCTTTCTTTGCATAGCACAACAGAACATAGTAGGCATTGACTACAGTTATATACTTAAATACACACATTAATTAATAAATTAATAAAGTGCAAATAACAGATGGAGGGGTATTAATGTTCAGAGTTTTGTCCGAGCCAGGTTTAATAGCCTGATGGCTGTGGGGAAGTAGCTATTCCTGAACCGGGTCGTTGCAGTTCTCAGGCTCCTGTACCTTCTACCTGAAGGTAGCAGGGAGATGAGTGCGTGGCCAGGGTGGTGTGGGTCCTTGATGATGCTGCCAGCCTTTTTGAGGCAGCGACTGTGATAGATCCCCTCGATGGAAGGAAGGTCAGAGCCGATGATGGACTGGGCAGTGTTTACTACTTTTTGTAGTCTTTTCCTCTCCAGGGCGTTCAAGTTGCCAAACCAAGCCACGATGCAACCGGTCAGCAAGCTCTCTACTGTGCACCTTTAGAAGTTAGAGAGAGTCCTCCTTGACAGACCGACTCTCCGTAATCTTCTCAGGAAGTAGAGGCGCTGATGAGCTTTCTTAATAATTGCATCTGTGTTCTCGGACCAGGAAAGATCTTCACAGATGTGCACGCCCAGGAATCTGAAGCTCTTGACCCTTTCAACCATCGGCCCAACCAACCAACCAACCAACCACCGGTTGATATAAAGAGGACTGTGGGTCCCCATCCTACTCCTTCCAAAGTCCACAATCAGTTCCTTGGTTTTGCTGGTGTTGAGGGCCAGGTTATTGTGCTGGCACCATATGGACAGTCGCTCGATCTCTCTTCTGTACTCCGACATCCCCATCACTGATACGTCCCACATCAGTGGTGTCGTCCGCGAACTTGATGATGGAGTTCGCACTATGACCGGCTACGCAGTCATGAGTATAGAATGAGTACAGCAGGGGGCTGAGCACGCAGCCTTGAGGTGCTCCCGTGCTGATTGTTATCGAGTCTGACAGATTTCCACCAATATCCACATGGAAACGCCAAGTAAATTCTCAGAAAACCCTGCTGCCGAATTTGCATCGCTCACAGTGACAGCCTGGTCAACAGAGCAGCAACTTGCTTGGATTTCCATTGCTCCTTGGGAACCTAAAGGGTTAAATCTACTTGGCGTTTGTGGTGCATGCCCTTTGTCCCAGGAGGCTGGTGATGTGCCTGCCGTTCCTCTTGTTGCTCTTGGCTGGCTGCCAGTGGATGCGGGAGAGGAAGGGAAGTGTCACAACGCTCTCGGTTCCCGTCAACTGCTAGACGCGCCATGGAAAGCATTTTATCGGGAAGCATCACAGCACATTTGGGAACAGCTCCATCCAACACTCCAGGGAATTGCAGAGAATTGTGGACGCAACCCAGACCATCACACAAACCAAACTCCCTTCCATCGAATGTAGACACACAATGCTGGAGTAACTCAGCAGCTCAGGCAGCATCTCTGGAGAGAAGGAATGGGTGACATTTTGGGTCGAGGCCCTTCTTCAGACTGATCAGTTAGAAGGGTCTCGACCCGAAACGTCACACATTCCTTTTCTCCAGAGATGCTGCCTGACCCGCTGCGTTACTCCAGCATTTTGTCTCTACCTTTAATTTAAACCAGCATCTGCAGTTCTTTCCTACTCCCTTCCATTGACTCCATTTGTACTTCGTGCTGCCTCGGCAAGGCCACCAGCATAATCAAGGACCAGTCTCATCCCGATCACTCCCTCTTCCGGCACAGCGCCAGGGACCCTGGTTCGATTCTGACCTAAGGTGCTGTCTGTGTGGAGTTTGCACGTTCTCCTTGTGACCGTGTGGTCCCAGTGAGGGGCGGGTCTGCAGGTTAATTGGCTTCTGTCATGTGTCCCTCGTGTGTATGGGTCGGATGACAAAGTGGGATAACATGGAACTGATGTGAACAGGTACTGTACTGGTCTGACGTGCCTGTTTCCATGCTGTATCTTTCAATCAATTAGTTTAGTTTAGATTTGAGATACAGCGTGGAAACAGGCCCTTCGGCCCACTGATGACCTGCGACCACCCCGTACACCAGCGCTATCCTACACACTGGGGACAATGTACAATTCTAACCAAAGTCAACTTAACCTACAACCCTGTATGTCTTTGGAATGTGTGAGGAATGTGAGCACCTGGAGAAGACTCACATGGTACAGGGAGAACTTACAACCTCCGTACAGACAGCACCCGTGGTCAGGATGGCACCCGGGTCTCTGGCGCTGTGAGGCAGCAACTCTACTGCTGCGCCACCGTGCCTCATTCAATCGAATGGTGGGTACAAGGAACTGCAGAGGTTGGTTTACAAAAAAAGACCCAAAATGCTGGAGTAGCTCAGCGGGTCAGGCAGCATTTCTGGAGAACATGGATAGGTGACATTCCAGGAACCAAAGTCTAAAGAAGGGTCCAATATATAACGTCACCTATTCATGTTCTCTAGAGATGCTGCCTGACCCACTCAGTTACTCTAGAACTTTGTGCCTACCATTGACTGGCGGGCTAGGGGTGAGGGGCTGAATGGCCTTGCCTCCATCTCTACAGTGTTAATCTATCTGATTTACACCCGCGATAGATACAGCAGAGTGAAAATATCTAAATCCCTTGTCAGGCAACAGGAATTACTGTCTATTCCCTAACCCGATTATTGAAGTAGATTAAAATCACCTGATGGAAACGAGAGGAAGAGAAGCAAAATCTTCTTTATTTGTATTCTTATCTCGATACCCCTCAGCTCAAATCCCTGCCGAGTTGTACTGAACAATTGCAAAGTATTGACAATGCAGACTGGCCATGAATTTCAACGCGGCCCGACCACTCCACTGCTCCCGCTCTGCCCTTGCCACAAGCTGATGCAGTGCGCACTCTCCACTCATCCACACATCATCACACTGACAACTCTCTCGCTTGCTCGCTCTCACAACCTGGCACAGTGTGTAGCACAGAGACAGGCCCTTCGGCCCACAACCTCCATGCGGAACACGGTGCTGACGTAACCTAATCTCCTCCGCCTGCACGAGCACAGGTGTCAGGGGTTATGGGGAGAAGGCAGGAGAATGGGGTGAGGAGGGAGAGATAGATTAGCCTTGATTGAATGAGGGAGTAGACTTGATGGGCCAAATGGCCTAATTCTGCTCCTACCACTTCTGAACTTATGCACGTGATCCATATCCCTCCATGTCCCTGTATATTCCAAAAGCCTCTTGAATACCACTATCAACCTCCCCCAGCAGTGTGTTCCAGGCACCCACCACCGTCCTCTTACCAACTAGAGAGCTGTCCTGACCTACCATCCACCTCACTGGAGACCTTTGAAATATCTTAAATCAGACTCTTCGGGAGTCATTGAAGCATACAGCTGGGAAACAGGCCGTTCGGCCCAACTTGTCCACACTGACCAGCATGCCCCATCTACATGAGTCCCACATGCCCGTGCTTGGCTCATATCCCTCTAAACCTGTCCTATCCAAGCATGTTTTAATCAAGAATCTGTCAATCTCCATCTTACGAATATCCATTGACACGGCCTCCACAGCCGCCAGTGGCAATGAATTCCACAGATTCACTGATCCACCGTGTATTCCACAGATGTGGGCCATATGTGGGCAGGTGGGACGAGCTTAGATGGGTCAATTTAGACAGCAAGGGCGAGTTGGGCCTTGTTTTCCTGCTGTATAGTTCTATGCTCTGGTGAACTGTGAGTTGTCGGAGAAAGTGTTTAGTTTGTTTAGAGATACAACGCAGAAACAGTCCCTTCGGCCCACCGAGTCAACGCCGGCCTGCGATCCCCACACACTTACACTATCCTACACACACTAGGGACAAGTTACAATTATGCCAAGCCAATTAACCTACAAACCTGCACGTCTTTGGAGTGTGGGAGGAAACCGGAGCTGCCGCAGAAAACCCACGCGATCATAGGGAGAATGTACAAACCCTGTACAGACTGCGCCCATAGTCAGAATTGAACCCGGGGCATCTGTCACCGTAAGACGGCAATTCTACTGCTGCTCCACCGTGTTGTCCAGGGCATAAGTGTTGTAAGTGCTCTGGGCCATGCACAGTGCTGCTGTCATCTATATTTTCTTTGTAGCTGACAGACTAATGCTGCACAGCTAATACTGTCAAGGAAAACAAAATATACTCGGTGTATTTGCTGTCAGTGAGCAGTGTGCTGTTAGTCCTGTCAGAGTTTCACTCCACAGAATCCCTGAGTGTTCAAAGATAGCCGGATACATTTTCCTGGTCTGAGCTTCACCCAGTTTTACAGGAACACCGGTACATAGCTCCACGATAATGTGGCATCGCAGGTAGATAAGGTGGTCAAAAGGCTTTTGGCGCATTAGCTTTCATCGGTTTCATTAGAGTGTAGAAATAGAGGGTTTAGGTGATAACGAGTTATACAGACAGTGGAACTAAACAAGACGACCTGGGGTGGGTGAGGGATCACCAATCCCAGAGCCAACAACAGACCATTGTGGGCTCCACATTTCCATGATTATCGTTGCTTTTTGCATATCTTCCATTTATTTGTCCTATATACCGTCTACATCTCTTGTTCCCCTTTCCCCTGACTCCCAGTCTGAAGAAGGGTTTCGATCTGAAATGTCATCTACCCCTTTTCTCCAGAGATGCTGCCTGCCCCGCTGCATTACCCCCAGCGTCTCGTGTCTGTCTTTGTTTTAAACCATCACATGCAGTTCCTCCCTAAGCTAAACTGTCATCTTGGTTCCCGGCTGTTTAACCAAGGACTCTGCATATCATCCTTCCCTCTTCATTGGCATTTCAATCTTGCTTTCAGTCCCTGCTTGTTTCCTTCCCCCCCCCCCCCACCTAAACTAGTCACCGTCTTGATTAAGATCGTAAATAAATCTGGCAAACTGAGGAGTCCGATAATTACACGCAGCATGGTTTCAGGAGGGTAGGTGGCAAGAGACAGGAGGGAAGACATTTTCATTCAGAGCCGTGCCACCCATTGATAAGAGAATGTGAATAGATTTAATTTCTGATTGCCCACCCTCTGCCGAGCAAACGCAAGTTGCTGTTGTCCGTCCAATTTGGCGACTGTGTTATGAGTTTAAATCGAGGGCTCGTGTGTATGTGTCGAGGATGGCTCAGTGCAAAGGCATTCTTTTGTTCAGTTTAGTCATGTGCACTGAGGTACAGTGACAAGCCTGACCTACTGAGTTACTCCGTCACTTTGTACTTCTATTGTAAACCAGTCGCTGCAGTTCCTTGTGTCTACGTTGAACGTTGCTTGTCTGCCCTGCGCTATCCCTGTGTGTTTAGTTTAGTTGATTATTATCACGTGTGACGAGGTACATTGAAAAGCTTTTGTGTTGCATGCTATATAGTCAGTGGAAAGACAATACAATAATTACAATCAAACCGTCCGCAGTGTTCAGGAAATAATGTTTAGTGCAAGATAACGTCCAATTAAAGATAGTCCAACAGTCTCCAATGAAGTAGATAGTAGGTTCAGGACCGCTCTCTAGTTGTTGGTAGGATGGTTCAGTTGCCTGATAACAGCTGGGAAGAAACTGTCCCTGAATCTGGAGGTGTGCGTTTTCACACTTCTGTACCTCTTGCCGGATGGGAGAGGGGAGAAGAGGGAGTGACCGGAGTGAGACTGGGCCTCGATTATGCTGCTGGCCTTGCCGAGGCAGCGTGAAGTGTAGATGGAGTCAATGGAAGGGAGGTTGGTCTGTGTGTATAGAGGACCTGCAGATGCTGCTTTAAACTGAAGATAGCCACCAAACGCTGGAGTAACTCGGCAGGTCGAGCTACATCTGTGGAGAATAGGAATAAGCTACGTTTTGGGTTGAGACTGAGAGTCAGGGGCCTGGGAAAGGAGAGATATAGACGGCACATAGAACAAATTAATGAAAGATATGCAAAAAGCAACGAAGATTATCGAAAGGTGGAGCCCACAATTGTCTTTGGGCGAGGTGATAACTCGATACCTGCGTCTGTGTGATGGTCTGGGCTCCACGGCGTGTGTCTATAACGTCCGGTGATATATCGGCTGTGGAAGAGGCGCTATCTTTTGGCAAAAAGATTGGCAGTGATTGCTCTGAACAATGCTAATGAGTCTTTTCCCACTTTGCCCCCTCCCCCTTAGAGGAAGGCTTGAGCCACGAATGCAAGCTCTGCAGTCAGACGTTCGACTCCCCAGCCAAGCTCCAGTGTCACCTCATCGAACACAGCTTCGAGGGAATGGGCGGCACCTTTAAATGTCCCGTCTGCTTCACAGGTAGGAGTCTGGGCTCAGCGAGGGGAGCGGGGCAGGGGCGGGGGGGATGGGGGGGTGTGGAGGGGTGCCGAGGGAAAGGGGGGTTGGAGAGCAGGGGGGAGGGGAGGGGAAGGGATGGGAGGGGAGGGGATGGGATGTAATGGAGGGGAAGATGAGGTTGTTGGGAGGGGAGGGGTAGGGTGTGGAGTTTGTTCGTTCACCCTGGTTCTGACTGTCTACCCTCTCAATGCCCCCCATAATTCTATGTTCTTTTATTTTCATCAGTGCAGGCACTTAGAGTCATTGAGTGATACAGTGTGGAAACAGGCCCTTCAGCCCAACTTGCCCACACTGGCCAACATGTCCCAGCTACACTAGTCCCACCTTCCCGCGTTTGGTCCATATCCCTCCAAACTTGTCCTATCCATGTCCCTGTCTAATTCTTTCTCAAATGTTGGGATAGTCCCAGCCTCAACTACTTCCTTTGGCAGCTTGTTCCATACACCCGCCACCCTTTGTGTGAAAAGGTTACCCCTCAGATTCCTATTAAATCTCTTCCCCTTCACCTTGGATCAATGGCTTGAGATTGAAAGGAGATAGTTGAGGCAAGAACAGTAACAACATTTAAAAGCCAATTGGACAAATAGGTGGATAGGCAAGATATAGTGAAATACCATATGTTCATAGGTTCTAGGAGCAGAATGAGGCCATAAGGCCCACCAAGTCTGCCATTTAATCATGGCTGATCTATCTTTCCCCTTCAACCCCATTCCTGCCTTCTCCCCATAACCCCTGACACTAGAACTAATCAAGAATCTTTCAATCGCCGCCTTAAAAATATCTCATGACTTGGCCTCCACAACAGCAATGAATTCAACAGGTTCACCACCCTGTGACTAAAGAAATCCTTCTCATCTCCTTTCTAAAGGAACGTCCTTTTATTCTGAGGCTGTGGCCTCTGGTCCTAGACTCTCCCACTAGTGGAAACGTCCTCTCCACATCCACTCTATCCAGGCCTTTCACTATTCGCCAAACACGGGCGGATGAGACCCGTGTAGATGGGGCTTGTTTGAAGGGCCTGTTTCCGCGCTGTATGACTCTGTGCCTCATCCGTCTTTTGATAATGACTGGGTGAGTGCGTGCGTGTGTGTGTGTGTGTGTGTGTGTGTGTGTGTGTGTATGGACATTGTAGGTCACAGCGCACCAGATATACTTCCGAAAAAGAATCCCTTTACCCAACTCAAACACTGCCTGTGGCAGTAGCTGTTTAATTATTAATGGCTCGTCTCTCCCCGGTAGACATCCCTCCACATTTTTGAGGTCTTGCCTGCGATCATTAAAACTGAAGCCCTGGCAGAGGCTGTGATCGCTTAGCACGCCAGGGCCAGACCGAGGGGTATTGCCCAACCATTCAATCGTTCAATGAATCAATGAGACTTTATTGTCACGTGTACCTAGGTACAGTGAAATGCTTTGTGTGCACACAAACCGGGTAAAACCATACACCAGGCCTCACCGAGGCAGTACACAAAGTGACAGCCATTTCACCGAGCAGTCTTATTTTCTTCTCGCAGCAGCGAAGCAGGCCTGCCGCCGCACGTGGCAACAGTCCCCCCCCCCCCCCCACCCGCTGGGTCCCCCCTTCAATCTCAGCGGCCCCCCCTAGGCTCTCGACGGTCCCGTCACGCCCAAGGATCCACCTGGCTCTTGCCCCAGGGCTTGTTCTCCCTTCCTCTGTCCCCTCTCCTCCACCGCCCCTCCCCTCATGAGTAGGGTCTCATGAGTAGGCCACGGCATTAGAAAACCTTCATAGAACATAGATCAGGGTACTCTGCCCCAAGTGTGTCGGGCACGGGTGAGAAAGTGGAGTAACATGGAATTTATGTAAACCGGTGGTTGATGGCCAGCATGGACGGTGGGCCAAGGGCCTGTGTCTGTTTTGTATCTTTCAATCAATATAAGGGAGTGCATGTGTGTGTTTACATGGATGTGCATATACATGCATGTGTGTGTATGTATGCAAACGTGTGTGTGTGGTCATGCATGTGTGCATGTAAGTGTGTGTGTGATTATAATGTGTGCGTTTGGTGTTTGTGTGTGTGTGTGTTAGCAGTATGTGTGTTTGTAGCGTGTGTCTAGTATGTGTGTGTGTTAGTAGTGTGTGTGTGTGTGTTAGTGTGTGTTAGTTTTCTTTGTGTGTTAGTAGTGTATGTGTGTGTGTTAGTAGTGTATGTGTGTGTGTGTTAGTAGTGTATGTGTGTGTGTTAGTAGTGTATGTGTGTGTGTGTTAGTAGTGTGTGTGAGTTAGTAGTGTATGTGTGTGTGTGTTAGTAGTGTGTGTGAGTTAGTAGTGTATGTGTGTGTGTGTTAGTAGTGTATGTGTGTGTGTATGTTAGTAGTGTGTGTGTGTTAGTAGTGTATGTGTGTGTGTTAGTAGTAGTGTGTGTGTGTTAGCAGCGTATGTGTGTGTGTGTTACTAGTGTGTGTGAGTTAGTAGTGTATGTGTGTGTGTTAGTAGTGTGTGTGTGTGTTAGTAGTGTATGTGTGTGTGTTAGTAGTGTGTGTGTGTTAGTAGTGTGTGTGTTAGTAGTGTATGTGTGTGTGTTTAGTAGTGTATGTGTGTGTGTTAGTAGTGTGTGTGAGTTAGTAGTGTATGTGTGTGTGTAGTGTAGTGTGTGTGTGTTAGTGTATGTGTGTGTGTGTTGGTAGTGTGTGTGTGTGTGTGTTAGTAGTGTGTGCGTTAGTTGTGTGTGTGTGCGTGTGTGTGCGTGTGCGTGTGTGTGTGTTAGTAGTGTGTGTGTTTAGTAGTGTGTGTGTGTTAGTGTATGTGTGTTAATAGTGTGTGTGTTTGTAGTGTGTGTGTGTTAGTGTGTATATGTGTAAGTGTGTGTGTGTTAGTGTGTGTGTGTGTGTGTTAGTGTGTGTGTTAGTAGTGTGTGTTAGTGTGTGTGTGTGTGTGTGTTAGTGTGTGTGTTAATAGTGTGTGTGTTAGTGTATGTGTGTTAGTGTGTGTGTGTGTTAGTAGTGTGTGTGTGTGTTAGTGCATGTGTGTTTGTGTGTGTGTGTTAGTAGTGTGTAGTATGTGTGTGTGTGTGTTAGTGTGTGAGTAGTGTGTGTGTGTGTTTGTAGTGTGTGTTAGTAGTGTGTGTGTCTAGTATGTGTGTGTTAGTGTGTGTGTGTGTTTGTAGTGTGTGTGTGTTAGTGTGTGTGTGTTAGTAGTGTGTGTGTTTGCAGTGTGTGTGTGTGTGTGTTAGTAGTGTGTGTGTTTGTAGTGTGTGTGTGTGTTTGTGGTGTGTGTGTGTGTGTTAGTAGTGTGTGTGTTTGTAGTGTGTGTGTGTGTTAGTAGTGTATGTGTTTGTAGTGTGTGTTTGTAGTAGTGTACCGTGTGTGAGTGTGTTTGTAATGTGTGTTTATGTGTGTGCATGAGTGTGTGTCTGGGTGTGTGTGTGGCCGCGTGCGTGTTTGTAGTATGTGTGTGCGCATGTATGTGTGTAGTGTGTGTGCCTGTAGTGTGAGTGTGGGTGTGGTTGTGTGCGTTAGTAATGTGTGTGTATGTGTGTAGCATGTGTGTTGGTAGCGTGGGTGTGCGTATGTGGGTGTGCGCATGCATGTATGTGTGTGTGTGTGTGTGTGTGTGTGTGTGTGTGTGTGTGTGTATTTACACCGCGTGCACTCACCTCCACGCCGGCTCCATCATCCACTCTCCTCTGCTCTCTCCCCAGCCTTCGTTCAGGCCAACAAGCTGCAGCAACACATCTTCTCTGCCCACGGGCAGGAGGACAAGATCTACGACTGCTCACACTGTCCACAGAAATTCTTCTTCCAAACAGAGTTGCAGGTAAGCACCCGGCACGCTGCTCGCTCACCCTCCACCATGCAAGTGCTGGTCTGGGTTTAGTTTTATCCAGGTGGCACGGTGGCGCAGCGGTAGAGTTGCGGCCTCCCAGCGCCAGAGACCCGGTTTCAATCCTGACTACGGGTGCTGTCTGTACGCAGTTTGTACGTTTTCCCTGTGACTGCGTGGGTTTTCTCCGGGTGCTCCGGTTTCCTCCTACATTGGGCAGGCTAGGACATTTATTTCTTGAAGTACAGGAGACTGACTGAGGGGTGATCGTATGGAGGTGTATAAAATCATGAGACCAATAGACATGGGAAATGTAGTCTTTTACCCAGAGTAGGTTTAAGGTGAGAGGGGAAAGATTTAAAAGGAACCTGAGGGGCAACGTTTCCACACTTGGAACGAGCAGACAGAGGGGGTACTGTAACAATATTTAAAAGACAAATGGACAGGTCCATGGACAGGAAAGGTTTAGAGGGATATGGGCCAAATGGAACTAGCTTGGAAGGGGCATCTTGGTTGGCATGGGCCAGTTGGGCCGAAGGGCCTGTTTCTGTGCCGTATGATGCTATGACTGTGACTGAGAACACTGTAAAAGTCCCTTCACCAGAAGGAGTGCGGCGGGGTCAAAACAGCAGTTGCTGTTCTCACGAACAATTGGGAAAGGTCAATAAATACTGGCGACTCTGATCCACAAAACAAATAGGTTAAGTCGGCAGAGTGAAATTCCAGGGGTAATCAGGAGACTGCATGAGAATGAGTCAAGTGTCAAGAGCGTTTAATTGTCATATGTTCCGACTGCGCAACAAAGACAGTGTTACCCGCTGCAGCTTTACAAGCCCGTAAACACAGATTACATATCATATTCAAAAACACAATATATTATTAATCAGTAATGTTATTAACCAAAATAACAGAAGTCCATACTGCAACCAAAGACATGGTCCATAGAAGATGGTTGGGAGGGATATGGGCCAAACACAGCCAGGTGGGACTAATGGAGATGGGGCATCTTGGTCAGCTTGAACAAGTTGGGCCAAATGGTCTGTTCCCATGCTGTATGACTCTGTGACCCTAAGATCATGGTTGCTGGGGTCGTGGTTAGCATTGTGCAGTGTTCAATGGTTGCTGGGAAGAAGCAGTGAAATGAGAGCATGGCAAAGCTGCAGTCTTTGTCGGTGGTGTGTGGGTCTCTGATGATGCTGGCTGCCTTTTTGAAACAGCGCCTCCTGTAGATGCCTTCAATGGTGGGGAGGTGAGTACCTGCAATGCACCAGGCAGTGTTCACCTCTCTCTGTCACCTCTTTCACTCCTGGACATTGGAGTTGCCACGCCAGCCATGTGATGCATCTAGTCAGTGGGCTCCCTACTGGTACACCTGTAGAAGTGCAATAGATGCAGGGGAGGAACGTAGGGACAGAAAGGGGAGGAAACCTTTGGAGGAATCGGGTTGAGAATGTGACTGAGAGCAAACCTTCAGAGGAACAGGAGATGGCAAATTTCCCAGTCTTCCAGCGTCCAACTTTCCGTTGCAATTACTTCACAGGTAAGGAGGAGTGATCAAATTGAGCAGATTTTCCAGTCGTTATTTCCAGTTTAATTGGTTCTTTATTGAAGTAGCTGTACAAACAAAGAGATGAATGTACCAGGTTTTCCTTATTCTGCATACAAATTGTAGCTGGCTGTTCTCCCCAGTCTATATATATATATATACCCTCTCTTGTGCTTCTAATGACCGCCCCCAAGTGTCCAAAATAATACTGCAAGATATATCGAGACAAAATAATATAATATGTCAACAGCAGCTAGCTTAAACATAAATGGCCTCTACAGGAGACATTGATGCACAAACAGAGAGCTGATGGGAGTTAGGTCATAGAGTCATAGAGTCTAACAACATGGAAACATGCCCTTCAGCCCAACTTGCCCACACCGGCCAACTTGTTCTGTCCACACTAATCCCACCTGGTTGCATTTGTCCCATATCCCTCTAAACCTGTCCTATCCATGTACCTGTCTAAATGTTCTTAAACGTTGCGATAGTACCTGCCTCAACTACCGCCTCTGGCAACTCGTTCCATACACCCACCACCTTTTGCGTGTAAAAGTTACCCCTGAGGTTCCTATTAAATCTTTCCCTCTCTTCACCGTAAACCTATGTCCTCTGATTCTCGATTCCCGTACTAAGGGCAAGAGACTCTGTGCGTCTACCCGACCTATTCTTCAGACCGACTGGTGGAGGGGGGAGAAAGCTGGAAGAGAGGAGAGGCAAGACAAAGCATGGCAGGTCATAGGGGAACACCAGTGAGGGGGGGGGGGTTGATAGGCAGAGATTTGATAGAAGGTGCGAGACAAAAGGATTGCAGAGTTGCAAATTGTGAAGCCAGAGGATGGAAGAGGGCAAGGGACGCTCGGCAAGAAACTCAGTGCGTCTACCCGATCTATTCCAGCCTGTGTCTGTGTCTGTGAGCATGTTTCGGAAACCTAATCGATTTTGTAATTGTGCTGAAAGCGTTTGTGGTGACGGAGACTGCGTAGATGCAGTGCCGGTGTCCCGTCACGGTCTGAAGCATTTATCCCACTGGAGATGTGGGAGACAAAGGCCTGATAATTCCCACCACGGGACCCACGTCCCACGGAGAGCGATGTTTACCGTCCTCCTAGTGCAGAGATAGAGGAGAACAATTGCATCAAAACACATTAGACTGCAGCTTTGTTCACTGCTCTTTTTATTACCACAGCACAGTGACTCCGGTAGAGCTGCTGCCTCCCAGCGCCAGAGACCCGGGTTTGATCCTGACTACGGGTGCTGTCTGTACGGAGTTTGTACGATATCCCTGCAACTACATGGGTTTGCTCATCCTAGCTGGTTTACAAAAAAAAAGACACAAAGTGCTGGAGTAACTCAGCAGGTCAGGCAGCATCTGTGTGGAGCATGGATGGGCGACGTTTTGGGTCAGGACCATTCTTCACAATGATTGCTGTGGGGGGGGGGAGGGGGGGGAGATGGGGGAGAAAACTGGAAGGAAGTTGGGGCAAGACAAAGTCTGGCGAGTGATAGATAAATACAGGTAAGAGAGGCGGATGGGTGGACAAAAGTCAGAGATGGGAAGAAGTCAAAAGGCTGTGAGATGAGGCACAAAATATGAAGCCTGGAGGAAGGGATACAGGTGGAAGGGGAAAGGTTTGTTGAAGCAAGGAGCTGCTATTTTGCAAAAAAAAAATACACAGAGTGCTGGAGTAACTCAGTGGGTCAGGCAGCATCTCTGGAGAACATGGGCAGGTGACGTTCCTTCAGCCTGAAGAGGATCCTGACCTGAAACGTCACCTATCCGTGTTGGCCAGGGGAATGGTTATTGTTGGTTAGCTTTACAATACCACACAATGGAATTAAGTTCACAAAGCCTCAAGGGTATAGACGCATTTAAGAGGCTTTCAGAGAGGCACACGGATATACAGGGAATGGAGGGACACAGATTACGTGCAGGCAGAGGAGATTAGTTGGTCTTGGCATCATGTTTGGCAGACATTGCGGGCGGACGGGGGTGTTTCCCGTGCTGTTCTTGGCCTCGTGTTCTGCAAGGATTTTGTGGGCCAAAGGGCCTTATCCTGTGTGTAAGAAAGAACTGCAGATGCTGGTTTAAATCGAAGGTGGACGCAAAATGCTGGAGTAACTCAGCGGGTGAGGCAGCATCTCTGGAGAGAAGGAATGGGCCACGTTTCGGGTCGGGACCCTCCTTATATAGTCTCTGACTAGATTCTGGTATTCCCGCGCTGTAGTGTTCCATTTTATGTTCCAGACAAAGTGCTGGAGTAATTCGAATGCGAAGAAGGGTCCCGACCCGGAACGTCATCTGTCCTTTTTCCTCCCTAGATGCTGCCTGACCCGCTGGGTTCCTCCAGTGCTTTGTTTCTTGCTACTAATTAAATTCAGCAGTTTTAAACAGAGTTGGAACGGGGAATAACATCCCTGTGCTTGTGCATATTTTAGTGTCGGCAGCTCAATGTTCCACTGGCGTGATGGCTTCCGCTAACTGTGGGAGGATGTTAATAGCAAACCTGAACCCTGCCCCCAGCCACATCTCCGTCACCTTGAACATCGACAAGGCCACCAGCATAATCAAGGACCAGTCTCACCCCCTCTTCTCCCCTCTCCAATCAGACAAGAGGTACAGAAATGAGAAAACGCACACCTCCAGACTCAGGGACAGTTTCCTCCCAGCTGTTTTTAAGGTGGAGATTGACAGATTCTTGAATAGTACGGGTGTCAGGGTTATGGGGAGGAAGCAGGAGAATGGGGTTGAGTTGGAAAGATAGATCAGCCATGATTGAATGGCAGAATGGACTTGATGGGCCGAATGGCTTCATTCTGCTCCTTTGACTTATGAACTTGTGAATTTATAAACATCCTATCACCAACAGGACTGCGGTCCTGACCTCCCACTTACTTCATTGGAGACTTTTGAAGTATCTTTAATCGGATTTGAGTAGACTTTATCTTACTCTACACCAGAAGTGGATCTGCAATCAATCATTGCAATCACTGCACTCTTTTAAACCTCCACTCCAACAGCAACATTTCTTACATTCAATTCTGCTCTTCCGAATCTTCTCTCAGATCTGGACTTTTGCACTGAATGTTACTCCCTTTATCCTTTATCTGTCGACGGCTCGACTGTAATCATGTATTGTGTTTCCACTGACTGGATAGTGCGTAACACAGGAAGCTTTTCACCAAACCTCGGTACAGGTTCCAAACACCCACGTTAAACTAAACTAGGGTACACAAATTGTGGGTGCAGCAGCATCTATGGAGTGGAGGGGAGAGGCAACGTTTTGGGCCGAGCCCCTTCTTCAGACTAAACTAGCGTGAGAGTGAATTCTAAAATTTGGAAGCATACACCACCAGATTCTTCCACACTGTTATCAGACTTAGTGGCGCAGAAATAGATTTGCAGCGCCAGAGACCCGGGTTCCATCCTGACCTTGGATGCTGTCTGTGTGGAGTTTGAACGTTCTCCGTGTGATTATTTGGGTTTTCTCCGGGTGCTCTGGTTTCCTCCCACACTCCAAAGACGTGCAGGTTTGTAGGTTAGTTGGCTTCTGTAAATTGTCCCTAGTGTGTCGGTTAGAACTGGCGCACAGGTGATCGTTGGTCAGCATGGTCTCAGTGGGCCAACGGATCTGTTTTCACGCTGCACCTCTAAACTGAATTAAACTAAACTACTTAACTGCCCTCCCAAAAGCCAGGGCGCAGTCACAATCTTCCAACCTACCTCATTGCAGACTTTGCACTTTTTCTCTGTGATAGAATGGAAGTTCTGGGTGGAAGGTTTGGGGTGAGGGAAGGGGAATATGCAGGGAAGAGGGATCAAACCAGTGGAGGAACCAGCAATTCCTTGTTCCCAATTCTTGCCCGGATCTGACGCTGACTGTTCAGGATATGCTCCTTATAACAGTGGTGTTCAAGAAGCTCTTGCATGGAGATGCATGGGATGGAGGGATATGGATGACGTGCAGGCAGAGGAGATTAGTGTAACTTGGCATCATGTTCGGCACCGACATTATGGGCCGAAGGGCCTGTTCCTGTGATGTGAATGTTCTGTTTTTGTTGCGTGCTAACAAGTCAGCGGAAAGATTATACCTGATTACAATTGAGTCGTCCACAGTGTACAGATATAGGATAAAGGGAATAACGTTTATACAGTCTTTCAGCGAAATAGGCCCTTTGGCCAACTTGCCCACACCAACCAACATGGTCTATCGACCAACATGTCCCCTCTATGCTGGTCCCACCTGCCTGCGTTTGGCCCGTATCCCTTTAAACATGTCCTATCCATGTACCTGCCTAAATGGTTTTAAATGTTGCGATAGTCCCTGTCTCAACTACCTCCTCTGGCAGTTCATTCCATACACCCACCACCGTCTGTGTGAAAATGTTACCCCTCAGATTCCTATTAAATCTTTCCCCCCTCACCTTAAACCGATGTCCTCTGATTTTTGATTTCCCTACTCTGGGCAAGTGGACTCTGTGCGTCTACCCAATCTATTCCACTCATTTTGTGCACCTCCATAAGATCACCCCTCATCATCCTGCGTTCCATGGAACGGAGACCTAGCCTACTCAACCTGTCCCTATAACGCGGAGCTTCAAGTCCTGGTAACACCCACGTAAGCTCGCTCACGTGAAATAAAGTACAGATCTGAGTGGAAATTAAGAAGCACATGGTTAAGGGGCTGTCCCACTTGGGCGACCTAATTGGCGAGTTTAGAAGAGTTCAGGAGAGTTTGAAAAAATGTCATGTTGAAGACCTCCTTCAACTATGTAGAAGACCTCCTTCGACCTCCTTCGACTATGATGAAGACTAGCTTCGACTAGTACGACTAGCTACGACTAACTTTGGGGAAATTGGACACCGAATAGTGGAAAGTGAAGACGACCTCCTTCGATCTCCCTTCGACTTCCCTTCAACTATCAAGAGTCAAGAGTTTATTGTCATGTGCCCCAGATAGGGCAATGAAGTTCTTGCTTGCTGAAGCACAACAGTATATTGTAGGCATAAATACAGATCAGATCAGATCAGTGTGACCATATACCATAGAATATATAGATACACACACACATAAATAAGCATATAAAGTGCAATAGGTTGTTATAGCTCATAGTTTGTTTGAATTTGTGTTTAATTTGTGTCTGATGGCTGTGGGGAAGTAGCTGTTCCTGAACCTGGATGTTGCAGATTTCAGGCTCCTGTACCTTCCACCTGAAGGCAGTGGAGAGATGAGTGTGTGGCCAGGATGGTGTGGGTCCTTGATGATGCTGGCAGCCTTTTTGAGGCAGCGACTGCGATAGATCCCCTCGATGGTAGGGAGGTCAGAGCCGATGATGGACGGGTCAGTGTTTACAACTTATTGCAGCCTTTTCCGCTCCTGGACGCTCAGGTTGCTGAACCAAGCCATGATGAAACGCATCGCTCTCTACTGTGCACCTATAGAAGTTCGAGAGCGTTCTTCTTGGCAAACCGACTCTCCGTAAGTAGAGGCGCTGATGTGCTTTCTTTGTGGTTGCATCAGTGTTCTGGGACCAGGAAAGATCTTCGGAAATATGCACCCCCAGGAATTTGAAGCTCTTGACCCTTTCCACCATCGACCCGTTGATATAAACGGTACTGTGGGTCCCCATCCTAACCCGTCCGAAGTCCACAATCAGTTCCTTGGTTTTGCTGGTGTTGAGGGCCAGGTTATTGTGCTGGCACCATTTGGTCAATCGGTCGATCTCTCTTCTGTACTCCGACTCATCCCCATCAGTGATGCATCCCACAACAGTGGTGTCGTCGGCGAACTTGATGATGGAGTTCGCACTATGTCCGGCTACGCAGTCATGAGTATAGAGTGAGTACAGCAGGTGGCTGAGCACGCAGCCTTGAGGTGCTCCTGTGGTGATTGTTATCAAGGCTGATACATTTCCACCAAGCCTGTGGTCTGTGAATGAGGAAGTCGAGGATCCAATTGCAGAGGGATGCGCAGAGACCCTGTTCTGCGAGTTTGGTAACCAGCTTGGAGGGGATGATTGTGTTAAATGCCGAGCTATAGTCAATGAATAACAGCCTGACATATGAGTTTTTGTTATCCAAGTGGTCCAGAGCGGAGTGGAGGGCCAGCGAGATCGCATCCAGCGTTGATCTGTTGTGGCGGTAAGCGAACTGCAGTGGGTCCAGGTTTTTGTTGAGGTAGGAGTTGATTTCCGCCATGATCAACCTCTCAAAGCACTTCATCACCACAGGTGTTAGGGTCGATAGTCATTGAGGCACGTCACCTTGCTCTTCTTGGGCACTGGTATAATTGATGCCCTTTTAAAGCAGGTGGGAACCTCAGACCTCAGAAGTGAGAGGTTGAAAATGTCCGTAAAAACTCCAGCCAGTTGGTCCGCGCAGGTTTTTAAAACACGCCCGGGTATACCATCAGGTCCAGGCGCTTTTCGAGGGTTCACCCCTCTGAAGGATCTTCTGATGTCGGCCTCTGTGACTGTTACTACAACTACCTTCGACTACCGTCGATTACCTATGACTAACATGCCGACCTACTACGGCCTACCTCGACTAAACCTACGAGTAAAAAAAGTATCGATTTTTTTCATGGCGACCTTTTTTTTATTGGCGGGCATTTTTCAACATTGAAAAATACGCCGCAACCTAGCTGAGGCCTCGAGTACGCGGGGACTATTCTCGAGCATCAAGGAGAGTTACAAAGACTTCCTACGACCTCGTGTTGACCATGTTGCGATTATGAGTCGAGGGCAAACTCGCCAGAACTCGCGGATTAGGTCGCCCAAGCGGGACAGGCCCTTAAGAGTAAGAAATGCTGCTGTTGGAGGATTAAAAGAGTGGAGAGATTGCACCCATTACTCTCCCACTATCTGATGAATCTGAAGACAGGTCCCAACCTGCTAAGAATTTCATTGGGACATAGGACAATAAAACACTCTTGTCCCCTGAACATCTATCCATGATCTCCAGAGATGCCGCCTGGCCTGCGGAGTTACTCTAGCACTTTGTCTCTTTTTTGTGATAAACCAGCATCTGCAGTTCCTTTTATAATGTAAAGACACTCGGACAGGTATATGGATAGGAAAGATTCGGAGGTATATGGGCCAAATGCGAGCAGATAGAAGGAAAGGACTGGATAGAGTGGATGTGAAGAGGATGTTTCTACTAGTGGCAGAGTCTAGGACTAGAGGCCACAGCCACAGCATAAAATAATGTACCTTTGGAATGGAGATGAGGAGGAATCTCTTTAGTCAGAGGGTGGTGAATCTGTGGAATTCAGTGCCACAGACGGCTGTGGAGGCTGTCATTGGATATTGCTAATGGGGTATCTTGGTCAGCATGAAAATGTTGGGCTGAAGGGCCTGTTTCCGTGCTGTGTGAGTCTCGGACATACAACGGGCCAAATGGCCTCCGCTCACATCGGCTGAGCACTTGCACATTGCATTTAGTTTTGTGTATTGCCACTGTTTCACGGGGTACAGTGAAAAGCTTTAGTTGCGTGCCAACCAGTCTGCGGAAAGACTATACATGATCACAATCGAGCCGTCCACAGTGTGCAGATACAGGGTAAAGGGAATAACATTCGTTGCAAGATAAAATTCAGATTGTCTCCAATGCGATAGATGGGGAGGGTCAGGACTGCTCTCTAGATGTTGGAAGGATCTTTCAATTGCCTGATTACAGCTGGGAAGAAACTGTTACCCCAGCATTTTGCCTCTGTCTTCAATGGAAGGGAGGTTGGCTTGCGTAATGGTCTGGGCTGCGTCGGCAACTCTGCATTTCCTCGCTGTCTTGGATGGAGCAGTTCCCAAGACCATGCAGTTATGCCGCGGAGGTGTGGCTGTGCCTGCCGCCCCCCCGGGAGACAGCGGTGCACACAGCGTACAGGAGAAGACATCGCAAATCTCACGGGAGCCCTCACACAGTTAGTGGGAATCAAAAGCCACACTCACAGTCAATTTGCTCTTTTTCTGAACCGATTGTACTCCACTCCAGTCACGCTTTGTGAAGTTGTGATTTATGGCCCGTTTGTGAGCACTGTATTTTATGCAGCGCGTTTCAGAGCGAGCGAGCGAGCGAGAGAGAGAGGGAGACAGATTGAGGGAGATGGAGAGAGAGCACGCGAGAGAGAGAGAGAGAGAGAAAGACAGAAATGGGGAGGGAGTGAGAGGGAGAGAAAGACAGTGTGAGAGAGAGGGAGAGAGGTGGGAGAATGAAAGACAGAGGGGGAGAGAGAGAAAGACAGAGAGGGGGAGGGAGTGAGAGAGAGAATGACAGAGAGTGAGTGAGAGAGACAGAGGGAGGGGGAGAGAGCAACGCACAGAAATAGACTGATATAAGAGTATGAGAGAGAGAGGGACAGTAAGATAGTGATGGAGAGGGAGAGAGAGAAACAAAGAGGGTGAGAAATATAGACAGTGAGTGAGAGAGAAAGACTGAGAAAGGCAGAGAGAGGGGGACACAGAGAGAGAGAGAGGGACAGAGAGAGTGAGAGAGGGGGGACAGAGAGAGGGACAGACAGAGAGAGCGAGAGAGGGGGGACAGAGAGAGAGAGAGAGAGACAGAGGGGGAGAGAGAGGGATAGAGATAGAGAGAGGGGGAGGGCAAGACAGGATGAGTCTGCCATCATCCTCCACCCCGTTCTCTGTAGATCCCACTGTGGAGCTTCTGGCTGCAGCTGCCCCATCACAGCCTCCCCTGTTGGCTTCCTCGAATGATGTCAACGGCAGCTCTGAAGGAAGGCCTCGGTGGCTAAAGAGCACATACATTAATGTCTTCCTGCATCATCAAGCCTCTGCAGGCTCTTGATGCAACTCAGCACGCTGGAGTATGGCAGCGTAAAACCGGATCATGCTGCCTTCATCTCTCTCTCCTTCACTTTCCCTTTCTCTCCCTCTCCCTCCCTCTCACCCTCT
This sequence comes from Okamejei kenojei, assembly GCA_035221665.1. NCBI lineage: Eukaryota > Metazoa > Chordata > Chondrichthyes > Rajiformes > Rajidae > Okamejei > Okamejei kenojei. Next base: position 37,859,115 of record CM069134.1, read on the forward strand.
CTCGCCCCCTCTCTCTCTCGCTCTTCCTCTCTCTCTCTCCCACTTTCACCCTCTCTCTCCCTCTCCCTCATTCCCTCCCCCCCTCTCTCTCTCGCCCTCTCCCATTTTCCCTCTCCCTTCCCCTTTCTCCCACCTCTCTCTCTCTCTCTCTCTCTCTCTCTCTCTCTCTCTCTCTCTCTCCCCCCCCTCCCTCCCTAGATATCTGACATCTGCATTTTGTACCTGCCTCAGCTACCTCCTCTACACCCATACACTCACCACCATCTCTGGTGGATCTAAACCAGCTGGCATTTAGAAGGATGACTGGGACCTCATTGAAACTTACCGAATTGTGAAAAACCTGGATAGAATGGATGTGGAGAGGATGTTTCCACTAGTGGGATAGTCTCGGACAAGAGGGCACAGTCTCAGAATTAAAGGTCATCCCTTTAGGAAGGAGATGAGGAGGAATTTATTTAGTCAGAGGGTGGTGAACCTGTGGAATTCTTTGCCACAGATTAATAGATTCTCGATCGGTATGGGTGTCAGGGGTTATGGGGAGAAGGCAAAAGAATGGCAAGATAGAAAGAAAAGGAGAGCTAGATCAGGCATGATTGAATGGCGGAGGAGACTTGATGGGCTGAATGGCCTAATTCTGTTCCTATCACGACATTATGACCATCTGTGTGAAAAGGTTGCCCCTCAGGATCCTATTGAATCTTTCCCTTCTCACCTTAAACCTATGTTCTTTGGTTTTCGATTCCTCTACACTGGGTAAAGGACTGTGTGTGCTCACTCTATTCTATTCCCCTCATGTTTTTGTACACCTCTATAAGATCACTCCCTCATCCTCCTGCACCCCATGGAATAAAGGCCTAGCCTGCTCAACCTCTCCGTACAGCTCAGGCCCTCAAACCCTGCCAACATCCTCGTGAATCTTCTCTCTTTCCAACTTAACAACTTCCTTCCTGTAGCAGGTGACCAAAAGTGAACACAATACTCCAAATGTGGCCTCACCATTGTCTTTTATAAATGTAAACTAATGTCCCAACTTCTGTACTCAATAACCTCACCAGCGGTAGAGGTGCTGTCTTACAGCACCAGAGACCCAGCTTTGATCCTGACTACGGCTGCTCACTGCATGGAGTCTGTACGTTCTCTGCTCACTGCATGGAGTCTGTACGTTCTCCTTGTAACTGCGTGGGATTTCTCCGGGTGCTCCGGTTTCCTTCTACACTCCAAAGATGTACAGGTTTGTAGGTTAATAGTAAGGTTAAATGAGAATTTAGCAGTTTGAAGTTTGATCTTTATTTTATGAGGAGTTACGATGAGGGATTACGTGAAGACCCCGCCAGCACGCATGCGCGACATTCTTCAAAGCAGCGGTGTGAAATCACAGATACCAGAGTTGACTAACATAGTAAGATAAGAGAACCAGCATACCAGTTGACTACAATAGAGGGTTTGGGAGCGGAGGGCACGTAATCCCTCATCGTAACTCCTCATAAAATAAAGATCAAACTTCAAACGTAAGTTCTCATTTAATCTTACTATTTTACTTCGGAGTCATGTGAGTGACTACATGAAGATTTCAAAGCTCTGTGATTTCATGCCCTGCTCACACACTGCCATAATGATAAATGGAGGAAGTATGTTAACGTATTTCAGACATGAAACTGTGCTGAAAAACAAGAGGGTATTTATTTAACAATAACAAATAATAATACCCCTACTTAGGAGAAATTATAATACAGAACTTAATATTGTGTCTGCAAACGTCTCAGGCGCGGCCACGGGTTTATTATAGAACTGCTGAAAGGTTTTCTCATTAGTCCAACCCGCCGTTGCAAGAATGTGGTCCATAGGAACTTCCATCATCCTTGCCGCTGATGTGGATGCAGCCCTGGTGGAGTGAGATTTAAAAACATCAGTGTCCACCCCCGCTGCACCCAAAACCACCCTTAGCCATCTTGAAATAGTTTGCACGGTGACTCTGTGATGAGGACGTTTGTGACTTATAAGCAGAGCCCTTTTCGTGCCCCTGAGACACTTGGTGACCTCCATATAGTGTAAAAGGTCGGTCACTATGCATAGACGGCTGTCTACGGGGTAGGCCAGGAAATCCAACTTGCAGCCAGGTGACCCAGGCCTGTTTTGTTTGAGTAACCCCTGAATGAAGAAAGTTACCTTATTGGTGGTTATAACCATGGCGTCCATACTTAGCTTGTGTAAGGGACTGGACCCGTTGCGCCGTCACGAGTGCCATCAGCATTACCATTTTGTATGTCAATTTGGCTAGGGAAAGAGACGTTACTGGTGCCCACCCTCGGAGCATAGGTAGCACAATGCCAATATCCCAGGTCTGGGAATATCTAGGCCTGGGGGGATTTGAGTTAAAAATTCCCCTCATAAGTTTAGACACCAAGGGGTGAGACCCCACTGCAAGTCGATCTAAATCTTGTCCGTGATATGAGGATAGGGCACTCCTGGCACAGTTGATGGCACTGTAGCTTAAACCTTCATCAAAATGAAGGCTTGCCAGGAACTCCAGCACTTCCGTAATGGTGGCTGTGTCATATGTGGTGTTTGTTTTGGTACAAAACACCTCCCATTTCTTCACGTAAGTGAGGTACTGTCTCCTGGTGGACTCCCTGCACGATGCCGTGATGATATTCATTGCTCGATCTGAGAGTCCAAAATCCAGAAGTGGCCTTTACAAACCCTGCAAACCAATAGGTTCATCCGCTCATGGCACGGGTGACTCTCCCCTGTCACAGGATGTACCAATAAACTCGGACGTTTAGGTATTGGAATGCATGGTTCTGAGACCATGTCCAGTACCACAGGGAACCATGGTTGAGTAGGCCAGTCGGGTACAACCAGAATACCCGATGCCGAGTCTTGTTGAATTTTCTGCAAGACCCGACTGATGAGGCAGAAGGGGGAAATGCATAGAAAAACAAATCCCCCCAGTGTAGCGAGAAAGCGTCCATCACTACTGCCCCAGGGGCTGGTTCCCATGCAACATATGTTGGTATTTGGTGATTAAGTCTGGATGCAAAAAGGTTGATATCAGGTGTTCCATACCGATCTATAATATCAGCAAACACTTTGCGGTCCAACATCCATCCGGTGTTGTCATTAAACCTGCGTGACCTGGTGTCCGCCACTGTATTTAGCCTACCTGGAAGGTAAATGGCTGATATCCAAATGTCAAGTCATGTTTATTCGTCACATACACGTACGGGATGTGCAGTGAAATGAAAAGTGGCCGTGCCTGCGGACTTTGTGCAAAAAACAAACAAACAAACAACCAACAAACTACAAACAGAATCACATGTTCTTTTTCATATTAAATATTGTGGGTGGTATTGTGGTACTGTAAGTTAGTAGAGTTAGTCCCTGGTGAGATAGGAGTTTACAGTCCGAATGGCCTCTGGGAAGAAATTCCTTCTCAACTTCTCTGTTCTCACAGCATGGCAACGGAGGCGTTTGCCTGACCGTAGCAGCTGGAACAGTCCGTTGCAGGGGTGGAAGGGATCTCCCATTATCTTATTGGCTCTGGAGTTGCACCTCCTGATGTATAGTTCCTGCAGAGGGGTGAGAGAAGTTCCCATAGTGCGTTCGGCCGAACGCACTACTCTCTGCAGAGCCTTCTTGTCCTGGGCAGAGCAATTCCCAAACCAGATTGTAATGTTTCCGGACAAGATGCTTTCCACAGCCGCTGAGTAGAAGCACTGGAGGATCCTCGGAGACACTCTGAATTTCCTCAGTTGCCTGAGGTGGTAAAGGCGCTGCCTTGCCTTACTCACGAGTGCTGCAGCGTGCGATGTCCATGTCATATCCTCAGAGATGCGGACTCCCAGGGATTTAAAACAGCTCACCCTATCCACAGTATCCCCATTTATCCTCAATGGTGTGTACGTCCTCGGATGATGTGCCCTCTTAAAGTCTACGATCAGCTCCTACGTTTTTTTGAGGTTCAAGAGGAGGCTGTTGTCCTGACACCAGAGTGCCAGATCAGCCACCTCCTCCCGGTAGGCCTTCTCATCGTTGTCTGAGATCAGGCCCACCACCACAGTGTCATCAGCAAACTTGATTAACTTGAATGTTCCTTTCTAAGCACCAGTGCCAGATTGTATTGACCAATTCATCACAAGATGTCGACTTAATTCCACCCATATGATTGATATAAGCCACCACAATGGTATTATCAACTTGTAAGCGTACATGCAGATGGTGCATGTCCGAACAGTAAGCCCAGAGTCCATGACATACTCCCAGCATTTCTAGATGATTAATTCCCAGTGCCGGGAGTAAGGTTAATTCATGTGCATTCCATCTACCACCGCAACTGGAGGTGGTATTAGTTGTTCCCCAGCCTTGAGCGCTGGCGTCAGTTTGTAGTATAACCGAGGGGTTTATGATTGTAATGGGATTAGAGCAATGTCGAGCATTGTCTATCCACCATTGTAATTCCAATTTTGCTTTTGCTGGTAACTGCATTGGCCTGTCAAAATGGCTTTGTAAGTTTTGGTAATTCAAGGGCCCAAATTGTGTGGCTGGGAAGGCAGCCACAAGCTTCCCAATTACCCTGGCTACTTGCCGAATAGACGGTTTACTGATGCCAACAAGGCTGTTACATGCTTCTATCAAGTCTGACGCTTTGTTCGGTGACAAAGTGACAGACATATGGACAGAGTCAATCGTGAATCCCAAATAGTCCATAGTGGTAGAAGGCATTAATTTGGATTTGTCTGGATGGATGATAAATCCCAGTTTTTGAAATAAGTGCTCAGGGGCTGAGACAGCCAATTTGGCCAACTCCAAGGTTTTCCCCACAATTAAAATGTCATCGAGGTATGCCATAACAATATGTTTTTGTTTTCTGAGACACGCTAAAGCTGGTTTCAATAATTTAGTAAACAGTCTGGGTGCTGATGTTAATCCATTAGGCAGCACTTTATACTGTCAGAGCTGCCTCATCCAGGCAAATTTCAAATATCTGCGATGATCTTTGTCTATCGATACTGAATAGTATGCATCTTTTAGGTCGATGCAAGCCATGAAGTATCTCTTGGAAAGTAGTTGTTTGGCAGTAACAAAAGTTTCCATTTTGAAGTGGGCATACTGCACGAAAGTATTCAGTTGTGTCAAATCAATAATGATGCGGCATCCGCCATCTTTTTTATTTTTAGTGAAGATGTTCGATACAAACTCATGAGACTCACTTTTGGTTTTCTCAATTACCCCTTTCTAGTAGTCTTAAGAGTTCTTAAGATTTCTGTCGTCTTAAGAGTCCTGTAGTCTTAAGAGTTCAGCATGACCTTCTGTCTTTTCTTTCTGTGAAAGTACAAACTTTCAACTAAGTGTATGCTGAACAGGAAGGGGAAGTTTGTGAACAAATTATATTTTGCATCCTTGAATACTTTGCAGTATGAAAGGATCAGAAGTTATAAAACTCCATGCATCCCGAAACAAGTGCAACCGTCCCAAAATCCGTGAAGAATTTAAACACGCGATGTTCCTGAGGCAACCAGACCCACCTACCTTCAAGGTTACCGGCGGTGCTGCGTTGGTTTCCTCTGTCCTTGTTTCCTGGGATGTGGAGGCGCTGTGGTGTGGGGTTGGCACATCTTCCAGGAAGGCCGTGCTGGGCCATGGTCTAAAAAAGACCGTTGAGCAGGTTGGACGGCTTTCGAGCTTTCACCAGCAGGTGTTCTGTCGCTGTTGTAGTGAGGTCTGCTGGTGGATGCATAGGGGTGCTGTCGCCGTGGGTATTAGGACTTGGTGGCAGCCGTCACTTTAATCATGTCTATTGCCTTTGCCTCTTCTCGAGGTCTTTTACCTGTTTAGGCAGGTTGTCCCCAAATAGTAATGTAGGCGGCTGTGCACTGCTGGGTCTGCACAACCCCGTGAACTTAGGGTTCAGTGCAGGCCGGATGATACTCTTCCTGTAACAGTTGATCACAAACTGAGTGCTACAGGGGAGTGCTAGAGCATCCTGTAGCTCTTCCGGCATTTCCACTCCATCCTCTGACCTGGCAACGGCCGTAATTCCAGCAGCCAGTAGTTTCTGGAGTTTCACTTCCTGACTCCTGATGCCAGGGCTCATGTTACCCCAGATGGGGTTGTTGACTGCAGGCACGTTGAGGGAGACACACTTCTCAGGAACTAGGTATTTGGCTGTAGTGTCATTAATGGCCTGTTCCTGAAGTTGATTAGTTGCCATGTAGTTAATACTGGCTGCCAACTTCGGTTGCAACGGCAGCCCTCTTTGGGTAGGCATCGCAAATTTTGATACCATGCCCAGTAGCTCCTCTTCTGGCACCCCTAGCATTGGTGTTTCTTCAGTCACACTCCCCTCTTCAGAGTCAGCCCAGTTCTGACACCTAATGCTCCCCTGCGAGGAGGGTGAGACATTTGGCAGCCCTGTAAAGGGTGTTGCCGTGGGTCTGCGAGGAGACCCACTGTGACCATACCCCTGCTGCAACAGGTCACGTTGGAGCAACTGCTCCACCATCCGCTCCATGCGGGACAGTCGATCACTGTCGCTTCCCACGGGCGGGGTGTCCTCCAGTCTGGACTCAGCGGACCTGCCCGACTTCCGGGTGGTTTTTGCCGCCAGTCCGAGGAGCCCCTGCGGGCTGTAGCGGCGTGAAGTCGGGGCTGCGGTTTGTATCAGCAGCTCTGGAGAACTCGACCGCTGCTGGCTGCCTCCTTCGCGGTCCTCGGCAGCTAGTTTGGCAGCGGCTCCTTTGGACTTTCTCCTTGATTCCATGTTGATGCGCTCTGTAAGAGAAATGCTGAACAGAGCCGACAACGACCTCAGGAATGGTAAGTATTTACCTGTGGGCCGTTTTTAAACTTACGCTGGAGGAGCGGCGCTCCTCCTGCCTGTCGCTTCGCAACGCGTTCGACGATATGTCGCGCATGCGTGCTGGCGGGGTCTTCACGTAGTCACTCACGTGACTCCGAAGTAAAATTGGTAAAGATTGTAAATTGTGTCTAGTGTGTGTAGGATAGATAGTGCTAGTATACGGGGTGATTGCTGGTCGACTCGGACTGGGTGGGCCGATGGGCCTGTTTCTGCACTGTATCCCACTGTAAGTTAAAACCCACAGTTCCTTCTGTCATCAATTCTTTCCCAGGCACCATTCCATCCAGCCCATGTCAAAAATAGGTTCTGGTATCGGTCTGGAATAGTGTGCCCCACGTAAATGTCAGAGAATTGTGGACTCTGCCCCGGCCATGACACAAACCAACTTCCCTTCCACACCTCACGCTGCCTCGGCAAGGCCACCAGCATCATCGAGGACCAGTCACACCCCGGTCACTCCCTCGTCTCCCCTCTCCCGGCAGGCAAGAGTCACAGAAGCATGGAAAACGCACACCTCCAGATTCAGGTACGGTTTCTTCCCAGCTGTTACCAGGCAACTGAACCATCCTATCAACAACTAGAGAGCGGTCCTGAACTACTCTCTACCTCATTGGAGATCCTTGGACTATCTTTAATTGGACTTCACTGGATCTGTACGCTGTGGGCGGCTCTTTGTTATTATGTCTAGCCTTTCTGCTGACTGGGTAGCGCACAACAGAAAGCTTTTCCCTGTACCTCGGTACATGGGACAATAATAAATCATACTAAACTAAGCTAAAAGCTCCCACCTACCTCAATGGAGACCTTTGAAATTTAATCAAATGGACTTTATCTTGCACCTCAGTACACGTTACAATATAAACTACACTAAACTAACAAGGTTTCTTAAGATAGATGCAGAATGCTGGAGTAACTCAGCGGGTCAGGTGGCACCCCTACAGACTGAAGAAAGTGTCACCTATTCCTTTTCTCCAGAGATGCTGCCTGACCAACTGAATTTAGTTTAGTTAAATTTAGTTTTAGTTAAAAGATACAGCGCAGAAACAGGCTCTTCAGCAAACCAGCGATCCCCGTGCACTAGCACTATCCTACACACACTGAGGACGATTTACAATTTTTACCAAAGCCAATTAACCTACAAACCTGCACGTCTTAGGAGTGTGGGAGGAAACCGGAGCACCCGGAAGAAACCCACGTGGTCACAGGGAGAACGTACAAACTCCGTACAGACAACACCTGCAGTCAGAATCGAACCCGGGTCTCTGGCGCTGTGAGGCAGCAACTCTACCGCTGCGCCCAGAGTTACTCCAGCATTTTGTGTGTGTCATCCGTATAAACCAGCATCTGCACTTCCTTCCTTCACATAACAAGGAGGGTCCCTTCTCCGGATTTCTTTGTTTGGTCTTTTTCCCCGACCTGTCCATTCAAAAGTAGTTTGCTTTGCTCTGAGAAATCAGCTGGAGGTTTTTTTGCTTTAGCTAGGCTCTTGGGCGTGCTATTGTGAATCTTTCACCCCAGGTAGGAATCCCTGCAGCTTTCTCTTATCATTACCGCTCAGTCACTTCTGAGCTGCTGAAGGTCTTTGACACCAACCCTCTCAGTCCCATATTAATTAACTTTGAAAATACTTGTCCCCGTCGACCTCCCTGACTCACTTTCTCTCGCACAGCTATTTTTTTTCCTTTCGGATTTTTTTTTTCCTCCCTTTCTCCGACGCGCTGCAGCTGAGATGTTGCCCCCGTATCCGGGAATGCAGTGACCCAGGGATAATTAGATAGCAAAGAGCACAGCTATCTCTGGGTAATGTTCCTCCACACTGACCCGCTCAAACATAGGGGCCACGAAGCAGTCAGCTGGTGATGAGAAGCAAGGAACTGCAGACGATGGTTTAGAAAAACAAAAGATGCAATGTGCTGGAGTAACTGCGGTAGAGTTACTGCCGCACAGTGCCAAAGACACGCGTTCGATTCTGACTACGGTTGTTGTCTGTACGGAGTTTGCACGTTCTCCCTGTGGTTGCGTGGGTGCTCCGGTTTCCTCCCACATACCAAAGATATACGGGTTGGCATGTTAATTGGCTTTAATTTAGTTTAGTTCAGAGAGACAGCTCCTTCGGCCACCAAACCTGCATCGACCAGCGAACATATTGCACACTAGCACTATCCAACACACTATGATTCAATGATTCAATTATACTTTTTTGACTAGGGACTATTTACAATTTTACCAAAGCCAATTAACCTACGTGGAAAGTGGAGCACCCCGGAAAAGCCCAAACGGTCACAGGGAGAGCGTACAAACTGTACAGGCAGCACCCGTAGTCAGGATCGAACCAGTGCCCAGGCGCTGTGAGGCAGCAACACTACCCCTGCACTGCCATGTCGCCCTGAGGGTGGGATAAAAAGGGAGGGGAGAAGGTTGTGTGGGGGGGGGGGGAGATTGTTTATAGGTACTTAAAATTGGAGAATTCAATATTCATACTATTTGGTTTCTAAACTAGCCAACAGGAATATGAGGCGTTGTTCCTTCAGTTTGCGTGTGGCCTCACTCTGGCAGTGGAGGAAGCCCAGGACAGGAGGTTGGTGTGGGAATGGGAAGGGGAGTTGAAATGATTAGCAACTGGGAGATCTAGTCAGCCTTGGCAGACCAAGCACAAATGTTCGGCTACTGATGGGATCAGAGGACACAGGGTCATAGAGTCATACAGCGTGGAAACAGGCCCTTCAGCCCAACTTGCCCACCGACCAACATGCCCCAACTACACGTCCCACCTATCTGTGTTTGGCCTATATCCCGCAAAACCTGTCCTGTCTAATGTATCTGAATGTACCTGTCTAAATGTTTCTTAAATACCACAACTATCTCCACCGGCAGCTCATGGCTACCACCCTTTGTGTGAAAAAGTTACCCCTCGGGTTCCTTTTAAATCTTCCCCCCCCTCACCTTAAACCATGTCCTGGTGAGCTGAGGTTGTGTTGAGGTGGGTAGGGATTGGAAAGTGGGATCTGCACCCTTAATCGCACTTCCTTTGCACGGAAGGGGACATCGTTGGGATGTGGTCCTTCTGCCGTAGGAAGGGTGTCATGAAGCTGGAAAAGATGTAGGTTTACGAGGATGTTGCCAGGACTCGAGGGTCTGTGCTCTCGGGAGAGGTTGGGAAGGCTAGTTCTTTAATCATTAAAGCACAGGAGGCTGTTGATCTTATAGAGGTGTGCAAAATCATGAGGGGAGATGCACAAGCTAGGGGAATTAAGATCCAGAGGGCATAATGTGAAAAGCCTTGTTTTGCATGCTATCCAAGCAGATCAGATAATACTATACATAAATTACTATACATAAATGCAATAAAGTCAAACGCAATTACAATAGGTAGAGCAAAGAGGAAGATAGAGAGTGCAGAATATAGTTCTCAGCATTGTAGTGCATCAGTTCCAGAGACAAAGTCCAATGTCCGCAATGGGATGGAGGTGAATTGGACAATACCCTGGCTTATGGAAGGACCGTTTCATAAGTCTGATAGCAGAGGGGACAAAGCTATTCCTGAGTCTGGTGGTGCGCACTTTCGAGCTTCTGTACCACCTGCCGGACGGGAGCGGGGAGAAGAAGGAATGACCATGATGGGACAAGTCTTTGATTATGTTGGTTGCTTTCCCGAGGCAGCGTGAAGTGTAGATGGAGTCGATGGTGGGGAGTCTGGTCTGTGTGATGGACTGGGCTACATCCACAACTCTGCAATTTCTTGCAGTCCTGGGCAGAGCTGTTCCCAAACCAAGCTGTGATGCATTCCAAGAGGTTGCTTTCTATGGTGCACCTGCAGAAGTACGTATGATTTGTTGGAAACTTGCAGAATTTCCGGAAAACACAAAGCTGGATTAACTCAGCGGGTCAGGCAGCATTTCTGGAGAACATGGATAGGTGACGTTTCAGATCTGGACCCTCCTTCAGACTGAAGAAGTGTCCCTACCTGAATACTTCCTGACACACTGAGTCCCTCCAGTACTTTGTGTTTTACTCAAGATTCCAGCATCTCCAGTTCCTTGTGTTTCAGGTCTGCTGAACTTTCTTAGCCATCTGAGGAAGTTGAGGATAGACATGATTACATGCGCTTGTCCCAGCGGCTCAAAGACTAAGCAGGCTTCAGTGGTGAACAAGATCCAGAGCTGGAGCAACTCAGCGGGTCAGGCAGCATCTCTGGAGAAAGAGAACGGGTGATGTTCTGGGTCGGGACCCGCCTTCAGACTGAAATTAAGGGCAGGTTACCTGAGGTAAGAAAAGGCTAGAACAATGCAGGACCAGCAACAGACGACCAAGGAAGCGCGGAGCCCACAATGGCCCATTGCCGGCTGGGGAAGAGGTGATAACGAAGAGGTTACAGGAATGCAAAGTGCGACTTGACGACTAGGGTGGAGAGAGAGAGGGAATACAGGGTTTATTTGAAATTAGAGAAATCAAAGTTCATACCACTGTGTTGTGAACTGCCCAAGCAAAATGTAAGGAAGAAGAGGCATTGGCGTGCTTCCTTGACCTTCCTTCAGTGTGTTTTTTCAGTTTAGTTGAGAGATACAGCGCGGAAACAGGCCCTTTGGCCCGCTGAGTCTACACTGACCAGCGATCCCCGCACACAAACACTATCCTACACACTAAGGGACAATTTACAATTTTACAGAAGACTACTAAACTACAAACCTGAACGTATTTGGAGTGTGGGAGGAAACCGGAGCATCCGGGGAAAACCCACGCGGGTCACAGGGAGAACGTTCAAACGCTGTACAGACAGCACCTGCAGTCAGGATCGAACCGGTGCGATGAGCAGCAACTCTACTGCTGTCCTGCCGTGCCGCACGGCCAGACCAGGACAGGGTGGTGGTGATAACTACACCCAGGAACCCAAATCTCTCCATCTTCTCCACCACGGACTGCCGCTTAGTCTTTGAGCGATTGGTACAAGCGCACGTAATCATTCCAACCAGTCTACAGCAGTGGTGCACATATTCTCGGGCATGTCAATGGTCGGGAGATTGTGTGATCACAACAATACAAACACCAGAGGCTTCACTGCGCACTCCTGCAAGAACCTTACAAAACAGTTAGTTGATTAATGTCAGTAAAGACTATTAAACTACATAAATTTGCTGGTCGGGAACCCCCTGGTGCACTGTAAACTCACATTACAGAACAGAAAAACAGGCTCCATTAGTTTTAATGACTTCTTCAACACCCATTACTGTGCACAGACCTCTTAAACAGGCAAAGTGCTGCTCAAACGCTCAAAGAAGAATAGGTTTGTTCCGCACCCAGTAATCCCAAGCCCTGCACGCTCTGATTTATTCCTCTATCTGCTGCACATTATCTCCCAGAAATGGCAATGGCTGAGAGCATCCAGCACAGTGTACATATTTATTGGCAGGGTGTGTTTACCACCCCACGGTCTTAACCCAGATCACTGCTTAATGGGTTTGGGCAGGGTAGCTAAACTCTCGCTGAGATAGTCAACCAAGGACCACAGGACAGACGCTTACATTGAGGGGGGGGGAAGGAAAATTTACTGGGAACCTGAGGGGTAACTTGTTTTACACAAAGGGTGGTGGGTGTATGGAACGAGCTGCCAGAGGGTGTACTTGAGGCAGGAACTTTCGCATCGTTTAAGAAACATTTGGACAGTGACTCATCCAGCTTTCTCCCCCCCCACCCAACTACAATCAGTCTGTATATGGGTGCCAAACCGAGACGTCAGCTATCCGTGCCCTCCAGTGATGCTGCCTGACCCACTGAGTTACTCCAGCACTTTGTGTCTTTTTTTTTTGTAAAGCAGCATCTGCAGTTCCTGGTGTCTAGAACTTCCCTCTCCTGCTTGGAGTTGTTGAAACACTCATTGATTCAGTTGAAGAGTGAGCAGTTCTGTTGTGCTGTGGTGTACAATCGTGGTGTTTCAGAGGCTTTTCAATAGGCACATGGATATGCGGGGAATGGAGGGATATGGATCATGTACAGGCAGAGATTAGTCTGATTTGGCATGGCCATTGTGGGCTGAAGGGCCTGTTCCTGTGCTGTGCTGTCCTATGTTCTATAGTATATTCATGTGTGTGTTGTGTGAATGGCCCTGTTATGCTGCTTACAGTAAGAATCACATGGTCCCTAGCAGTACATCTGACAAGTGCACACTCTTGACTCTTCAATGAGTTTAATCCATCAGTGGTACTTTATTGTCAGGTGTAGCGAGGTACAGTGAAAGGCTTTGTTGTGCACACAGCCCGGTAAAACCATACAGCAAATCTCACGTAGGCAGCACACAAGTGCCTCCACATTTCTGGCACCGACTAAGTTACAAAAGGTTCACCAAACTGTTTTACCCTCTGATCCCAGCGGTGAAACCTGACCCCCCCCCCCCCCCCATCGCACGTGACAGCGGGCGGCCCCCTCCCGGTCCCCCCTTCAATCTCGGCACCCCCCTCTCCCTCGCCAGGTAGCTCTCAGCGTCCCTCCTCCTTCTTGGAAACATAGAAAAATAGGTGCAGGAGTAGGCAATTTGGCCCACCGGGCCAGCACCGCCATTATTATGATCATGGCTGAAATCAGTACCCCGTTCCTTCTTTTTCTCCATATCCCTTGATTCCTTCAGCCTTAAGAGCTAAATCTAATTCTCTCTTAAAAACATCCAGTGAATTGGCCTCCACTCCCTTCTGTGGCAGAGAATTCCACATTCTTGATGGCTCTTATAGAGTCATAGAGTGATGCAGTGTGGAAACAGGCCCTTCGGCCCAACTTGCCCACGCCGGCCAACATGTTCCAGCTAAACTAGTCCCACCTGCCAGCGTTTGGTCCATATCCCTCCAAACTTGTCCTATCCATGTACCTGTCTAACTGTTTCTTAAACATTGGGATAGTCCCAACCTCAACTACCTCCTCTAGCAGCTTGTTCCACACACCCATCACCTTTTGTGTTAAAAAGTTACCCCTCAGATTCCTATTCAATCTTTTCCCCTTCACCTTGTACCTATGTCCTCTGGTCCTCGATTCCCTTACTCAGGGCAAGAGATTCTGTATCATGTACTTAATCTATTCCTCTCATGATTTTATACACCGATATAAGATCACCCCTATCCTCCTGCGCTCCAAGGAATAGAGACCCAGCCTACTCATCCTCTCCGTATAGATCATACCCTCTGGTCCTGGCAACATCCTTGTAAATCTTTTCTGAACCCTTTCAAGCTTGACAATATCTTTCCTATAACATTGTAGCCAGAACTGAACACAATATTCTAAATGCAGTCTCACCTACGTCTTATACAACTGCATCATGACCTCCCAACTTCTATACTCAATACTTTGACTGATGAAAGCCAATTTGCCAAATGCCTTTTTGACCACCTTATCTACCTGCGACTCGACTTTCAAAGAACCACACCCTTGTACTCCCAGATCCCTCTGCTCTACAACACTCTCCAGAGGCCTGCCATGCACTATGTAGGCCCTGCCCTTGTTAGACGTCCCAAAATGCAACACCTCATACTTCTCTGTACTAAATTCTATCAACCATTCCTCAGCCCACCTGGCCAATCGATCCAGATCCTGCTGCAATTTTTCACAACCATCTTCACTATCTGCAAAACCACCCATTTTTGTATCATCAGCAAACTTGCTAATCTTGCCCTGTATGTTCTCATCCAAATCATTAATATAGATGACAAACAGTAACGGGCCCAGCACCGAACCCTGAGGCACACCACTAATCACAGGCATCCAATCCAAGAAGCAACCTTCCACCATCACCCTCTGCTTCCTTCCATGGAGCCAATTTGCTATCCATTCAGCTATCTCTCCTTGGATCCCATGCGATCTAACCTGCCAGAGCAGCCTACCATGTGGAACCTTGTCGAAGGCCTTACTGAAATAAACGGACACTGGCAGGGAGGGAGGGAGGGAGGGGGCAGGAAGGACGGACAAGAGGCAAGGATTGCAAGGAGGCGAGCAGGACAGACAGGGTAAGAAGACACAAAGAGCTGGAGTAACTCTGGAGCATCTCTGGACCAGATGCATAGGCGGCGTTTGGGGTCGGGCCCCTTGTTCAGCCTTCAGTAAAAAGATTTAGGAGGTGGATTTAGGACCTGTGTACAGTCACTATCTTCATTGATATCTCGTGAGAAAGACACCCAACAAAGCTACGGAAAGGCCTGATGAACCATCGTGGCCTAAACATCCATCAGGCGAGAATGAAATGCTCGGAGACGGAGAAAGAGGTGCAGCGCACAGGCCTTGAACCTGGTGAGACGCAGGAGGAGCCCGGCCGGGACTCACCCCACAGAGCCCAGTCCCTCCAGCACTAGAGTCTCCCAACCCCTGCAGAGTAGTTATTAAGATGGCTGATCCGTGGGCGGTTGCTGCTGGGACGCAGGTCAGGGCCTGATCAACCCCGGCTGGGTCGCCTGGGCGAGGGTGACTGATGTTGTGAGACCCGAAACACCCGATGACCCCAGGTCACATCACTGAGGATGCGTCCAGCGCATCTAGAAGATGTATATTTTTCACATTAACATGTCCTTTCAGTAAAGAACTGCCTGATGACTTCCGAAGGGAGGCACAGTAGCTCAGCAAGTCGAGTTGCTGCCTCACAGCGCCAGAGACCCAGGTTCGATCCTGACCTCGGGTGCTATCTGTGCTCCGCTTTCCTCCCACATCCAAAGATGTGCGGGTTTGTAGGTTAATTGGCCCTCTGTAAATTGTCTCCAGTGTGTAGGGCGTGGATGAGAACATGAGGTAACGTAGAACTAGCGTGAACGGGTTGGTGTGGCCTCTGTGGGCCGAAGGGTCTGTTTCCATGCTGTATCTTTCAATCATACAAATTGCTGGAGGACCTGGCATCGTTGGGGGGGAGGTGGACCGGCACCTTTCTTCCATCTGGTGGCTGAAGATCCTGTTTCCATGCTGTATCTCGCAGCTAAACTAAGTTAAACTAGACGATAGGCCAAGAAAG
Source organism: Okamejei kenojei (assembly GCA_035221665.1). Classification (NCBI taxonomy): domain Eukaryota; kingdom Metazoa; phylum Chordata; class Chondrichthyes; order Rajiformes; family Rajidae; genus Okamejei; species Okamejei kenojei. The sequence continues at coordinate 37,874,945 of CM069134.1, forward strand.
CAGAGCTCCTGTGTTTGTCTATTCACAGACACCAGGAACTGGCAGTGCGGTTGTGCTAAAAAAGGACCCAAAGTGCTGGAGTAGCTCAGCGGGTCAGGCAGCATCTCTGGAGAACGTGGATCGGTGACATTTTGGGTGGGGGCCCTTCTTCGGACCGATGGCAGTCGGGGTGAGAAAGCTGGTGGAGACACAGGGACGGGACAACGCTTGCCGAGTGATAGGTGGATACAGGTGAGGGGGGTTCTGATTGGGCAGATGGATGGACAAAGACCAGGTGAGAAAAGGTCGTGATGTAAGAAGAGAAGAGGCATGAAATGTAAAGCCGGAGGAAAGGATGGAGATGGAAGGAGACAGGGAAAAAGGGAGAGCATTGTTGTTGGTTAGTTTAATGATGTCCAACTCACTGTACCGTACAAGGTAACCAACCAAGAACAGCTCTTTCCCGTTGCCCCATCCCTTTCCAGCTGTATTCCTTCCTCTGCCTTCACATCTCCCACCTCTTGTCTCCTTATCTCACAACCTTTTCTCTTCTTCTCATCACTGGGCTTTGTCCATGCATCACTCGCCCCCCCTTAACTGTATCCACCTATCACTCCCCAGGTTTTATCACACCCCCACCTCTCATTTCCTGCGTTCTCCCCCCTACAATAAGAAGGATCCCGACCCGAAACGTCACCGGTAATTGTTCCCCACGGATGCTGCCAGGCATGTTAAGTTACTCCAGCACTTTTAGTCTTTTTTTTAGTAAAACAGCATCTGCGGTTCCTTGTTTCCATCACTTTGTCCTGGCCCCACCTGTCTTTTCCATTGTACATGGGTAGGACTGGTTTAGAGGGATATGGGCCAAACGCAGGCAGGTGGGACGTGTAGATGGGGTATGTATGTTGGTCAGTGTGGGCAAGTTGGGCTGAAGAGCCTGATTCCACGCAGTATGACTCTATTAATCTGTAACTCCATGACCTGCTGAGTTACTCCAGCACTTTAAGTCTTTTATTGGTAAACCTGCATCTGCAGTTCCTTATTTCCACCCACCACTTGCTGGGCATTGTCGCACTCCCGCTTGTCTGTTCCAGCTTTCTCCCCTCTACCACAATCACTGTGATACAGGGTCCTGATCCAAACAGTCATCTATCCATAGACAAACTCAAAACTCTGGGGTAACTCAGCGGGTCAGTCAGCATCTCTGAAGAAAAGGAATAGATGACGTTCTGGGTCGACACCCTTCTTCAGTCTGAAGAAGGGTCTCGACCTGAAACGTTGCCTATTTCTTTTCTCCAGAGATGCTGTCTGACCCGCTGAGTTACCCCAGCTTTTTGTATCTGTCTTCAGTTCAAGCCAGCATCTGCCGTTCCTCCCTCCACAGTCATCTATCCATGTTTTGCAGAGACGCTGCCTGACCCGCTGAGTTACTCCGGCACTTTGTACCTTTTTATTTCCTGCCTATTTGCGGCGGATTGCTGTGTTTGGCCGTCTGCCGTGTCGGAGAGCCGGTCTGCAGGATGTTAATGCTCCTGATTTATTTTGTCTCCTCCCCACCTTTCCCATCTAATACTCTTCCCCTTTCCTCTGGCAGAGTGATTGTTAATTGGCATCCTAATTGAGCAGCTCCAGCGAGCTGAAATCGGGAAATAAAATAAACCTCGCTGCCGATCTAGTGGCATTGATTGGAAACCAGAGACTTACTGCAATGTACCAAAGACTGACAGCGATCCCACTCATGTTGGCTTCCAGCTAAAGTCCTTTGAATGCTGTCCTTGAGAATACCTTTAGACGGAAGTTCCCCTAATGTGTGGAGAAAGAGAGAATACAGTATATGTCAGCAGTATACCCAGAGGAGTTTATTTAGTACTCTAATAGCTGTTATGAGCCTACATTACATCCAAGGAGTAATTCTCCTTAGAGGAGCCGAGCTTGCTTTATGTCAATATTCTGGCATTCTTAGTCACGTACAGAATATGCTTCAGGGAGCATAGCAGGAGTCAGGCAGTCTCATAATAGTCCACATTCATTAATAAGGCTAGCGCTTCTGTCCTTCCATTGCCCACTACAGGGATATCGCTCCACGCCTCAGGGAGACGGGCAGACACATTTAAAGAAGCTTTTTCCTTTTGCTGCCGGGCTAAAGATAACACACGGAAACTTGCAGGCATTGTGAGAGGCAGCTTTCACATGGCGCTGTGTGTGCTGGTGCTCACACTCACGCTCACACACACACTCACACACACACACGGGCTCACACACACGCTCAGGCACGCACACACATGGGCTCACACACACACGGGCTCACACACACGCTCACACACTTACACACTTACACACACACGGGCTCACACACACACGCTCACACACGGGCTCACACACACACTTACACACACACGGGCTCACACACACAGGCTCACACACACGCTCACACACTCACACACACACACACACCCTCACATACACACCCTCACACACACACACACACGGGCTTACACACAAGCTCACACACACTCACACACACATGGGCTCACACACACTCACACACACACACGGGCTCACACACACTTGCTCACACATACACACACACTCACGCACACATGGGCTCACATAAACTTGCTCACACACTCACACACGCACGCTCACACAGTGGCTCACACACACTTGCTTACACTCACAAACACACTTGTGCACACATACCCTCACACACACCCTCACACACTCACGCACACATGGGCTCACATACACTTGCTCACACACTCACACACGCACACTCACACAGTGGCTCACACACACTTGCTTACACTCACAAACACACTTGTGCACACATACCCTCACACACACGCTCACACACTCACACACACTTGCTCACACACATACACACACACGGGCTCAAACACACACTCACACACACCCTCACACACATTCACACACACACACACAGGTTCACACACATGCACACACCCTCACACCCTCATACACACTCACACACACATGCTCACACACGGGCTCACACACATTTGCTCACACACACCCTCACGCACACACGGGCTTACACACACCCTCACACACACTCACAGACTCACGCACACTTGCTCACATACATGCACACACACAGGCTCACACACACGGGCTCACACACACTTGCTCACACACATACACACACCCTCACACAGACACGGGCTCACACACACACCCACACACAAGGGCTCACACACACTTGCTCACATACATGCACACACACCCACACACACACACGGTCTCACACACACACCCACACACACACACAGGCTCACACACACGGGCTCAGACACACTTGCTCACACACATATGCACACATACACACACACACACACTCAAATACACACACAAACATGCACACACACATGCAAACTATCTGCTGTAGACTCACACATACACATACATCGACAACAGACAGACAGACAGACAGACAGACAGACAGACAGACAGACAGACAGACAGATACACACTCACATACATACAGACAACATTAACATAATAACAGTAACAGGAACAGAACCATTGGCCCACAATGTCTGTGCTGAAGATGATGTCACTAAACTGATCTCCTCGGCCTGCACGTGCTCCATGTCCCTCCATTCCCTGCACATCCACGTGCCTATTAAAAGCCCCTCAAACACCACTATCCTATCTGCCTCCTCCACCACCCCTGGCAGCACCTTCCAGGTTCCCACCACCCTCTGTGACCCGTACATCTTTCCCCGTACATCTCTTTTAAACTTGTCCTCTCTGACCTTAAAGCTATGCCCTCTTGTCCTTGACATTGCTGCCCTGCAAGAATGCTTCTGAATGTCTACCCTGTCTATGCCGGTTCTAATTTTATAAACTTCTATCAGCTCTCCCTCAGCTCTCTCCCAATGCTGTAGCGAAAACAATCCCAGCCTGTGCAACCTCCCCTTGTAGTAACACCACTTCTGCATCCTCCCCAAAGCCCCCACATCCTGTAATGGGGTGACCAGAACTGCGCGCAGTCCTCCAAATGCAGCGTAACCAAAGCTTGATTATCCGGCTACATGACATCCTGATTTATACTCGTTGCCCTGAACGATGATGGCAAGCATACAATATGCCACTTTTACCACACTATGTACCTGCGTTGCCACTTTCGGGGACCTGTTAACTTGAACTCCGAGTTCCCCCAGTACATCAATGTTGTTAGGGGTCGTGCCATTAACTGTACACTCCCCCCTTTACGTTCAACACCTCACACTTGCTCGGATTAAACTAAGGCGGTACAGTGGCACAGCGTAGCGTTGCTGCCTCACTGCGCTGGGGACCCGGGCTCCACCCTGACCATGAGTGCTGTCTGTACGGAGTCTGCCTGTAAATGTGGGCTTTTCCCCCGGGTGCTCCGGTTTCCTCCCACACTCCAAAAACGTACAGGTTTGTAGGTTAATTGGCTTTGGAAAATCGTAAAATTGAACCACGTGTGTAGGATAGTGCGAGTGTACGGGGCGATCGCTGGTCGGCTCGCACTCGGTGGGCTGAAGGGCCTGTTTTTGCGCTGTATCTCTAAACTAAACTCATGTGCCAGTGCACTGCCTATTTCTGCAGCTGATTTATACCATTCTGTGTCCTGTGACAACTTTCATCACAGTCCGCAACTCCACAATATTTTTAGTAATCAACTCATCTACATGTTTACCCGTCATTTATGACTATCGCATAGAACAGAAGTCCCAGCACTGATCCCTGCAGAACACTGCTGGTCACACACCTCCTCCAGAATAACCTTCCTCCTTCTGTGTTCTATGGGTAATCCGGTTCGGAATCCAACTACCAAAACACCATGGATTCCATGCATCTTAACCTTCTGCATCAACCTACCATGAGGGACCTTGTCAAATGCCTTACCAAAGTCCATATAGACAACATCCACAACCCTATCCTCATCAATCACCTTCATAATTCCTTCACAAAATCAATCGAGTTAGTAAGACATGACCTGCCTTGTACAAAGCCATGCTGACCGTCCCGAATTAACCCATTCTCTTCCAAATACAAGTAAATCTATCTTAGTTTCCTTTAAGAAGGAATTGCAGATGCTGGTTTACATTGAAGTTACGTAGACACAAAATGCTGGAGAAAAGGAATAGGTGACGTTTTGGGTCGACACCCTTTTTCGGAATGTCTAAAGAAACGTCTCGACCCGAAACATCACCCATTCCTTTTCTCAAGAGATGCTGCCTGCCTGAGTTACTCCAGCATTTTGTGTAAATCCCATCTTAGTTTAGTCTATTGTCACATGCACCACTAACCAGCCCATATCCCTCTAAACCTGTCCTATCCATGTACCTGCCTAAATGTTCCTTAAAAGTTGTGATAGGTTCAGCCTCAACTATCTTCCCCCGGCAGCTCATAAAATATACCCACCACCCTTTGCATGAGAAAGGTACTATCAAAAGGGTAGTTGAGGCAGGGACGATCACATCATTTAAAACACATTTGTGTTAGGTACATGGATAGGATAGGGTTTAGAGGGACAAACATAGGCAGGTGGGACTAGTGTAGATGGGGCATGTTGGGCAGAAGGGCCTGTTTCCACGCAGTATCACTCCATGACTACCTGTCCTTTTTTTGACACTTATTTGTCCCAACTTCTATCTTTCTATTACGCCTCCCAAATTCTGAGCTACTGCTCTGGTTGCCACTCCCCTGTCTCTTTAGTGTAAACCCTCTCTAGTATGAGTTTCCTGCAAGGGTTATGGTCCCCCTCCAGTTAAGATGTAGCAATGTCTGCCTCTTCTGCAGGGCACTCCTGCCCTGGGAGAGACGCCTTCTTCTTCTTTTGTGTGGCGTGCACCGCCTAACGTTGTAGGACAACTTGTTCTATTTGATCTTCCGTTTGTGCACGTCGAGTTGATTGCATTAGTCGAAATAGGGCGGACCACGTGAAGATTGCAATCTCCCACCCCGGAGAGATGCCGATGGTTCATGAATCAGAAGTCCTTCCTCCTGCACCATCTCCTTAAGCCACATATTCAACAACATTGTCTTTCTAGGTTTTGCCTCACTCACACACATGCACACATGTATGTGTATTTAATACTCCAAATGAGGCCTCACCAGCATCTTGTACAACTGCAACAGCACGTCCACACTTTGGTACTAAATACCCTGACTGATGAAGGCCAACGTACCAAAGGTTTTCTTGACCACCCTATCGAGCTGTGACGGCACTTTCAGGAAACTATGTACCTACAATCCTAGATGTCCCTGCTGCTCAACACTCCCTATCTAAGGGATGTCACTTTCAAGGAGCTATATACCTGCACTGCTATATCCCTCTGATCTACAACACTCCCCCAGGGCCAACTGTAAAGGCCTTGCCCTGGTTTGACTTCTCAAAATGCAACACCTCGCACTTATCTGCATTAAACTCCATTAACCATAGATAAGTTAGATACAGAGTCTTTTACCCAGAGTAGGATGGTAATCGGAGGACATAGGTCTAAGGTGAGGGAGGAAAGATTTAATAGGAACCTGAGGGACAACTTTTTCTCTAAGTGAGTGGTGGGTGTTAGAACGAGGGGCCAGCAGGTATCATGATGGGAATAGATAGGGTGAATGCAGAGTCTTGTACCCACAGGGTAAGGCAATCAAGAGCCATAGGGTTCAGGTGAGGCAGGGAAGATTTATTAGAAACCTGAGAGGCAAGATTTTCACACAAATGGTGGTAGGTATATGGAACATTCTGTTGCGGGAGATTGTCGAGGCACAATGTCTCATATGTTCATGAGTGATAGGAGCTGAATTGGGCCAGTTGGCCCATCATGTCTACTCTGCCATTCAATCACGACTGATCTATCTTTCTCTCTCAACACCATTCTCGTGCCTTCACCGCATAACCCCCGTCACCCTTTAAAACACATTTAGACAGGTACATGTATAAGACAGGTTTAGAGGGATATGGGCCAAACGCGGGTAGGTGGGACTAGTGTAGATGGGACATGTTGGTCGGCGTGGGCAAGTTTGGCCGAGGGGCCTGATTCCACGCTGTATGACTCTGTGACCAGATTTCTGAAGCCAGATTCCAGAAATCCCATCACGAAAACTGCCTCAGGGCAACAGTTTGTCTGGATCTTTTATTTATTTTCACCATCTGGCCCTTGCTGGCAGCCCCAGATTTTATTGCCCATCCCTAAGTGCCCCTTGAGAAGCTAGTGCTGGTGCGCTGCCTTGATTTGCTGGAGTCCCCTGGTGAAGGTGTTCCCCCACTACTGCTTGTTTAGGTTAGTTCAGTTTGCTTTAACTTAGATCAGTATAGTTCACTTTAACTTTGTTTACTTTAATTTAGTTTAGTTCAGTTTAGTTCCGTTTAGTTTCTTGTCACGGGCTCCGAGGTAGAGTGAAAAGCTTTTTGTTGCGTGCTAACCAGTCAGTGAAAGGACTATACATGATTACAATCAAGGTGGCTACAATGTACAGATCAGGAATAAAGGATATAACGTTTAGTGCAAGGTAGCATCTGATAAGTTCATCATCGTTGAAAACATTAGCAATGCAGTGGTGCTGGTTTCCGAAGGGAACGGCGACGGACGAACCGCACATCTCCGTCCTCCAGTTCCTGCAGACTTCCACCGCTGGAAGTATAGGATTTTGGTGTGTGTGCACTTTATCATCATTCCTTACAATGCTACGTACGACAGTGATCCCAACTTCCACTGAAGTGTGGATGGCCGTTGGCTCGCCAGGAGCTCACCCGCCCTTTGACAGGTCTTGTTTTTGGTCCTGCTGGGGGTCCGCAGCCCCCTCCTCACCCGGCAAACCAGGTGGCACGGGATTACATGGTACCCGTGGAGGGGTGAACGCCCCCCCGACCTGACGTTAAAGTCCGATTACAAATCGTAAAAGATCTTCAGTGAGCTTGGATAGGCAGTCAGAGGGTGGAAATGTGAAAGCTAAGAGGGCATAGCTTGAAGGTGAGAGGGGAAACATTTAAAGGAGATGGGAGTGGCGTTTTTTTACACCGAGGGTGGTGGAGGCCTGGAACGGGCTGCCAAGGATGGTGGTGGAAGCAGATGCGGTAGTGGCGTTTAAGAGACTTTTAGATTGGTATATGGACGTGCATTTATAGCCATTTGATATTCCCTTGGCTATCGGTGCCGGTTTTGATTTGTTCTGAACCCTCCAGTTTCCCTCTCCCCTGACTCTCAGTCTGAGGAAGTCTCGATCCAAAACATCGCCTATTCCTTTGCTCCAGAGATGCTGCCTGACCCGTGGAGCTACTCCAGCATTTTGTGCCTATCTTCGGTGCAAACCAGCATCTGCAGTTCCTTCCCACACATCGTGTGCTCTACTGTGGGCAGACACAGAATGACTGCTCCAATGGTCTATTACCACCCGGCTGCCAAGGGTTAAGTGGGGATTACGAGCTGTCGTGCTTAAGTTGGCTATTTACGGTTATATTTTGAACCTTGTAAAATATTTTACAGTTAAATAATGAACTCATTGTTTGAATAGTGGGCCAGCAAATTATCCAGAAAATTGGCCAGATATAATCTGGAGACGGCAGATGTAATTTGTATTAAATAAAAGTTAAAACAGGAATGCTGGGCTGCCTGCGTGTGATAGTGTCATACAGCGTGGAAACAGGCCCCTTGGCCCAACTTGCCCACGCTGACCAAGATGTCTCATCTACACTAGTCCCACGAGCCCAGGTTTGGCCCATACCCCTCTAAACATTTCCTATCCATATACCTTTTAAAAGTGATAGTCCCTGCCTCAACTACCTCCTCTGGCAGCTGGATCTGTACACCCACCGCCCTCTGGAAACGTTGTCCCTCAGGTTCCTATTAAATCTTTTCCCTCTCACCTTAAACCTATGTCCTCTGGGTCTTGATTCCGCAAATCTGGGAAAAGAGGGTTAGAGGTGGAGATTGGTAGATTCTTGATTAGTACGGGTGTCGGGGTTGTGGGGAGAAGGCAGGAGAATGGGGTTGAGGGAAAGATAGACCAGCCATGATTGAATGGCAGAGTATGGGCTAAATGGCCTAATTCTGCTCCAGATTATATGAAATGACGGGCACGAGAGGTAGACAGAATCAGTTTTTTTACACACAGTGGTGAGGGCCTGGAATGCGCTGCCAGGGGTGGTGGTGGAGGTCGATACGACAGTGGTGTTTAAGAGGCTTTTAGATAGGCACAATAATAGTTTTAATTTTAGTTTCGGAGCTGGAGCATGGAAACAGGCACTAGGGGGCGCACCCGAGTCCACGCCGACCATCGATCACCCATTCACACTGGTTCTATGTTATCCCACGTTCTCATCCACAGCATACTGGGGACAGTTTTCAGAGGGCCAATTAACCTACAAACCCGCTCCGGCACGTCTTTGGGCTGTGGGAGGAAACCCACGCGGTCAAGGGGAGACCGTGCAAACTCCACATAGACAGCACCCGTAGTCAGGGTGGGACCCGGGTCTGCGGCGCTGCCCTGTACGGTTTTGTGGACAATGTTTAATCCTCTCTTCCCCTCTGGTTGCAGAATCATGCGAATGACGCAGCACAGCAGCTAATAACATCACGTGGCTCCACGTTCCCGGAAGATTCATTATCGGAAATGGACAACCTCCTCGTCCCTTTTCGGAGGCGGATTTCAAAGACGGACATTTTTTGGAGAGCGGAGAAAGAGAATTGTATTATAATATAAAATAGACGCGCATTCGACCCGTCCAAATATTGATTTTTTTTTTCCATGTCGTTTAAACTAACACACAGACTGTGTGTGTGTGTGTGTGTGTGTGTGTGTGTGTGTGTGTGTGTGTGTGTGTGTGTGTGTGTGTGTGTGCGTGTGTGTGTGTGCGTGGGTGCCTGTGTGTGTGTGTGCGCGTGAGTGCGTGTGTGGAGCTATGTACTATATATATAGTATGTACAAAGTGTTACACATGCATTATCTTACTGACCCCACCTCCGTGCCAGCCTGAAACTGGTTTACCCTCAAGAACCATGAACTGTGACCGTGGTCCTCTCCGCTGTGACAGATACATGGCCCCCCATGATGAATATAATGTATAAAGAGCATCACTCTCCCCCGACGAGGAACCACCAGGAAATTCTTGCGTTTAAACTTCCTTTGGCAGAATTCTGTACGACCAACTTTCCAGTCAATTAAATGATACTTAACCATACCTGTTCTTCATGTTTATTCTGCTGTCTCAACCTGGATTTTACTGGAATTACTGTGTTCATATTAAGAAATAAACACTTGCATCAATAAATCTTTCTTGTATGCCTGCCTTCATTGTGCGGGGCATTGGGTACAAGGGTCAGGAAGCCATGATGCAGCTTTACAGGACACGACACACAGTGCTGGAGTGACTCAGCCGGTCAGGCAGCATCTCTGGAGAAAAAGACGATACGTGACGTTTCTGGTCCGGACCCTTCTTCAGACTTGGATTAGAACTTGGGTGGGACTGCATTTGGAGTATTGCATGCAGTTCTGGTTGCAGGAAGCATGTGAAGAGTTTGTGGTAGAGACTGCCGAGGAGTAACGTCCGGACGAGAGGGTATCAAGGAATGGTTGGACAGACTTGGATTGTTTCCTCTGGAGCGCCAGAGATTGAAGGGGAAACCTGATAGAAGTATACAGAATTATGACAACATTAGACAGGGTAGGATGAAAACATCAAAGAATTATGACAGCGCAAGACAGCCCACTGCGCTCTTTGTCAGAAACATCCCTACACAATGATGATGCCAGAAAGATCTACCACAATGCTGCCTAGATCAGAGGGTATTAGCTACAGGGTGAGGTTGAACAGACTTAAACTTTTTTCTGGACCGCCGGAGGTTTAGTTTAGAGATAATAAACTAAACCTCAACTTCGAGGTTGAGGGGAGACCTGATAGAAGTATATAAAGTTAGGACAGGGTCAACAGTCAGAATCTTGTTTTCCAGAGGCCTTCAAGGTGTGAGGTACAGTTTGAAGGAGATGTACGGGCCAAATCCTTTACATAGAGGGTGGTGGGTGCATGGAACGCGCTGCCAGGGGTAGTGGTGGAGGCAGATACAATAGTAGGGTTAAGAGGTTTTTGGATAGGCACACAGATATGCAGGGAATGGAGGGATATGGATCATGTTTGGCAAGGACATTGCGGACCAGAGGGCATGTTCCTGTGCTGTGCTGTTCTAGTTGGTATGAATCATGGATAATTTGGATCTCGGATGCAACAAACCCTGTCCCGCTCCCACCCTTCCACCCTCTCCCCTCCAGTGGTACAGCGGGTAGTGTTGCTACCTCACAGCGCCAGAGACCCATGGTTCGATCCTGACCTCAGATGTTGTCTGTGTGGCATTTGCACCTTCTCCCTGTGACCGCGTGGGTTTCCTCCGGGTGCTCCGGTTTCCTCCCACATCCCAAAGACGTGGGATTAGAGATGAATTGTCCCTCTGTAATTTGCCCCTCGTGTGTAGGGAGTGGATGAGGAAGTGGGATAAACACAGAACTAGTGTGAACGGGTGATCGCTGCAACTATGTGGGTGAGGGAGAGAACCTTGAATGGGTGGGTGGTACTGGGGTGGCTGATGGGAAGGTGGGGAGAATGAAATGATATGAGCACAAATAGCAGGTGCAAATGGTACATGCTCAGTGGGCTGAAGATATACAGCGTGGAAACAGGGCCTTCAGCCCACTGTCCGTGCTGACACTAGCACTAGCCCACACACTGGGGACAATTTACAATTTTTACCCTGGCCAATTAACCTACAAGCCTGCACGTCTTTGGAGTGTGGGAGGAAACTGGAGCACCCGCAGAAAACCTATGCGCTCACAGGAGAACGTACAAACTTCATACAGACAGCACCCGTAGTCAGGATCGAACCCGGGTCCCTGGCGCTTCTTCTTCTGTCGTACGTCTTTTAGACCTGCAGCTCCGTTGAGGCGAGCCAGGGCAACGTGTCATCGTCCAGGTCAGTCAGACCTGGTTCACCATTCGGTGGCTGGTGTTTGGGGCAACTGGTGACCATGTGCTCTGTGCTGGCGCTGTGAGGCAGCAACTCCACCGCTGCACCACTCGTTACCTCAGCACCATCTTCCTGCACTGACTTCATCCCCTTTATACTGTCCAGACCGACACATCTAATGATCATAATGTCTTGAATGTGCTGCACCTCTCAGCCTCCGACACTCTTGGTTAGAGAAGTCTCCGGGAAGACACTTTGTCACACCACAAGTATGTTGGTAAAGAGGCATTCGCTATCACCCCCACAGCCAGCAGGAGAGGGGCTGTGAATAATATTCATTCAGCCGGCCAGAGCGAAGATGGTTCTCACGCAATGGCCCAGGAATTTCTCTTAGTTATCACCAGAGCTCTCTGTAATGTGAAGGAAAAGCAGAATTCCTTTCTTTAATTCTCTGGCGGTCTTTAATTGCTTTGTTTTCTAATTTCAGTTTTGTAATTTTTATTAGGAAGCAGTGGAGATTCTTGTAATGGGGTCCCACGGGCATGAAACTCCCCAGTAGCAGATACTTACGCGCCGATCTTGTATTGTATCTCTTGCTCATCACATGACAAGGTCTCGCTGATGTTTCAAAGCCTTCCCTTACTTTCCCGAGCTGTTTGTTATTGTCTCGTGCCTGCGTTTTTTTTTGTCAAAGAAAAGAGAAAGTTAATTAAATATGGAATAAGACTGTATGACATCTTTCATCAAAACGTGTCATTAAACAGGGTTCCTCTGGGGAAGTGTTCAAAAGACTTCAACAACAATGAGTACTAAATCAGGTTTTTATAACAATCTGCATGCGTAAACACACAATTGCTGTTTATGTATATTTAATATAATTATCCGTTTTTCTGCTGTAATCTCAAGGGACCTATTTAAATAAAATGTGTTTCTTTTTTAAAATGTCAGCTGAAATATTCTGCGCTGGTGTCTAATATTTAATAAATTGCACTGAAATAGTTCGCCTCTCCCAAGAAAAATGATGTTGGGTCACTAATCGTTTGCATTGACTTAGGCTGTAATGTTACATGAATTAAATTAACGTAAGGTCGGGTCTTAAATTGTGAAGGGGGTGCTGATGGTGTAAATATAGCAAGAACTTAAGTCCTCTCAATCTCAAGTGCCTCCACTGATTTTCATAGGAGTGTTTACAATTATGAGAGGCGTACACAATGTAGTGGGTATTAGCTACAAGGAGAGGTTAGACAGACTTGGAAGATAGACACAAAGTGCTGGAGTACTGAACCATCCTACCACAACTAGCGAGTAGTCCTACTATCTACCTCATTGGAGAGCCTTGGACTATCTTTGATCTTTGCTGATTTTATCTTGCGCTTGGAATCATGTATAGTCTTTCCGCTGACGGGTTGGCACGCAACAAAAGCTTTTCACTGAACCGCAGTACACGTGACAATAAACTAAACTCACGACTCTCCTACCAGTCTTGCTCCTTGCCCATCTCGCCCAATGCCATTGCCGGCACCATCCTCGCAACAGATGCGCCATGGGAAGCATGCTATCGAGATGCATCACTGCGTGGTTTGGGACCAGCTCCACCAAGACCGCAGAAATTGCAGAGAGTTATGGACGCAGCCCAGACCATCACACAAACCAACCTCCCTTTCATTGACTCCATTTATACCTCACGCTCCCTCGGGTGGGCCACCAGCATGATCAAGGACCAGTCTCAACCCGGTCGCTCCCTCTTTTCCCCTCTCCCATCGGGCAAGAGGCACAGAAGTGTGAAAACGCACACCTCCAGATTCAGGGACAGTTTCTTCCCAGCTGTTATCAGGCAACTGAATCATCCCACCATCAACTAGAGAGCGGTCCTGAAGTAATATCTACCTCATTGGAGACCCTCGGACTATCTTTGATCGGAATTTACTGGCATTATCTTGCACTAAACGTTATTCACATTATTCTCCTTATCCTGTATCTGTACATTGTGGACGATTGTGATCATGGATTGTCTTTCTGCTGACTGGTTAGCACGAGACAAGAGCTTTTCTCTGTACCTCAGTACACGTGACAATAAACTGAACTCCACTGGTCACTGGTGTTGGGGGATGAGCAGGGGCCGGCCGGCCGGCTCAGCGAGCTCCCCCTGCAGGTCACGGCCCTCTGGGAACGTCAGCCACGCACGGCCCAACCGAGTGCATCCAGCATGGTTGAGAGGCGTGTGGACCAGAGAAGGAGTTGTGACCTGATTGTGATGCTCAAAATGATGAAGGGATTCATGGAGACAGACTCGGGAGTTAGGACGTTTCCACATCTGGGGGCGTTCACATCTGGAAATCATGAATAGAAGCCAGTCTCGAATGATTCCCATGAGGGTTTTCCTCGTAATACAGGCACGTAGGAATCAAAAACAGGGGTGGATAAGGGTTGCAGTCTGGTTCCCTAAAACCAGAGGGCAATACGTAGGGTGAATGCAGTAGTCTTTTTCCCACGGCATAGTGAAATCAGGAACCAGAAGACAGAGCTTTAAGCTGAGAGGGACAAGATTTAATAGGAACCTGAGGGGCAACTTTTCCACACAGAGGGTGGTGGGTTTATGGAACGAGCTGTCGGAGGAGGTAGTCGAGGCAAGTACTATAACAACATTTAAAAGACACAGCCAGGTCCATGGATCGGAACGGTTTAGAGGCAGCATGGATTCAAGGCGCCGCAGATGCTGGTTTACAAAAGTGCTGGAGTAACTCACCCATAGTGCGTGGTTGGGCAGGCAAGGACTTCATTCCTTGGAATGCAGGAGGCTGAGGGATGATTTTACAGAGGTGTACAACATCATAGGGACTGGTGAATGCAGTCTCTTGCCCAGAGTAGGGGGATCGGGAACCAGAGGACATGGGTTTAAGGAGGGAGGAGAAAGAGTTAACAAGAACCTGAGGGGCAATCTTTCCACACAGAGGGTGGTGGGAATATTGAACGAGTTGCCAGAGGAGGCATGTGACACCTTTTTTTTTTTTCCAAAAAATACATTAACAGACATTTTCGGAGGCTGTACAATAGATCAATACAGTGTCCCCCAGGTGCCACAATGGCGTGGGATACATATTGAGGGGCGTGTACCCCCCATGGGTGCGTCCCTCAGCACGTACTCCTGCAGTCTGCAGCGGGCCAGTCGCCCTGTATGTGGGCCGCACAAAGTGACCAAATCATGTTGCAGCTTTATAAAGCATAGAATGGGAGACCTTTGGGGTGTATTGTGAGCAGTTCTGGCATAACTTGAAGGTGAGAGGGGCAAAGTTTAAAGGAGATGTGTGGGGATATTTTTGTACACAGAGTGTGGCGAGTGCCTGGGACAAGCTGCCAGGCGTGGTGGTGGGAGGCAGATGCGATAGTGGTGTTTAAGCGGTATTTAGATAGGCACATTGATATGCAGGGAATGGAGGGATATGGATGATGCTACAAACTTAAAGCACACGGCATTAGGGGTTCAGTATTGATGTGGATAGAGAACTGGCTGGCAAATAGGAAGCAAAGAGTAGGAGTAAACGGGTCCTTTTCACAATGGCAGGCAGTGACTAGTGGGGTACCGCAGGGCTCAGTGCTGGGACCCCAGCTATTTACAATATATAGTGTCTTAGTGTCATCCAGCGGATGACACTAAGCTGGGGGGCAGTGTTAGCTGTGAGGAGGATGCTAGGAGACTGCAAGGTGACTTGGATAGGCTTGGTGAGTGGGCAAATGTTTGGCAGATGCAGTATAATGTGGATAAATGTGAGGTTATCCACTTTGGTGGGAAAAACAGGAAAGCAGACTATTATCTAAATGGTGGCCGATTAAGAAAAGGAGAGGTGCAGTGAGACCTGGGTGTCATGGTACACCAGTCATTGAAAGTAGGCATGCAGGTGCAGCAGGCAGTGAAAAAAGCGAATGGTATGTTAGCGTTCATAGCAAAAAAGATTTGAGTACAGGAGCAGGGAGGTTCTACTGCAGTTGTACAGGGTCTTGGTGAGACCACACCTGGAGTATTGCGTGCAGTTTTGGTCTCCAAATCTGAGGAAGGACATTATTGCCATAGAGGGAGTGCAGAGAAGGTTCACCAGACTGATTCCTGGGATGTCAGGA
>CM069134.1:39218163-39395663 GCA_035221665.1 Okamejei kenojei
TAATAGCACAAGCTGCTCCAATAATCTGCCTACTTCTTTGGCATTTTTAAACAAGCTTAATTGTAACACCCTTCCCCACTTCCATCATGCAACCAATTGCCCAAAGTCAGTCCTCCAATCTCGTCCTAGTCAGAATCCCCCAAACGGCTTCCAAACAAATTTATTATCCACTAACAGAAATAACACAATAACACACTTCATCCCAATATGTTTCGCCAAACATGAAGCCAAGTTGAAACTAACCGTCATTTGTATAAAAGATAAATATCCTCTAGGCCTGCATTTCCATGTGCCATCAAAAAGCCTTTTAAATCTAACTATCGTATCCGTCTCCACCACCTCCCCTGGCAATGTGTTCCAGGCCCCCACTATCTTCTGTGGAAAAGAGCCATCTCCTTTCAACTTTCCTCCTCTCATCTTAAAGCTGTGGCCTCTAGTGTTGGACATTGGGAAAAGGGTTACGACTGTCTACCCTTGTCATACCCCTCATAATTATTCTATCAAGTAACCCCTCAACCAGTGTTCCCTCTAACTTTTAGTAATTTGTGTGCGCAGATATCTTGTATTGCTCAATTTTTTATGCTGTTACAAATGTGTGCGCACTGACTTTTTGTGCAAATTTATGACCTCATGAGTTTTTGTAGCAGTTTTTACTATTTCGTTATGCCATTCAACTATAAACCACCTTGCAGCTTTTTGCACTTCACACCCTTTGAATTTGACTTGGGGAATCATATTTCAATAACTCAATAACTAGCTTCAGACAGAATTGAAATGATCTTCGTGAACTGTAACAAAAAGTCAATATGATTATGAGATTTTTACATTATAAAATACTTCTTCTATAATTATATTGCTTACTACATTTTAGGTAACATTTGTAGTGTCTACGACACAGATTCTGTAATCTTCATTTTTCAAATGAAACATTTCTTTATTTTAACAAGTCCTCCCCCTCTCTCCTCCCCCCCCCCCCCACTCATCCTCCACCCCATCCCCCTTTCCCCTACCCAGTCGCAGCTCCCGTCCCTTTACCGCTGGTTCCTCAGCAGCAACGCCCTCTTTGAGGAGGGTGGCCCTGGCCCTCCCCTGGGTGAAGCATGGGGACGGATGCGGGGCCCGTGGACCGGATTTCCCAGATGCCAGAGCGGGCTGCAGCCTTCCTCGGTGAAGGACTTCAGAATAGAGTCCTACCCTACAAAAGTATTCTCCGCTATCATTTATAGTGAGAAATTTCTTGCGGTTTCCCCCCCCCCCCCCCCATATCAAAAGGGTTACGACTGTCTACCCTTGTCATACCCCTTATTATGTGCGCACATAAATTTCCTTTGTCCACTGGTTTCAAAACTTGCGCGCGCACAGCTTAGAGAGAACACTGCCCTCAACCTCTGACGTTACAGAGAAAACAATCCACATTTATCAAACCTCTCCCTGCAACAAAAACCATCTAATCTGGGCAACATCCTGGTACATCTCCTCTGCACCCTATCCAAAGCCCCCTATCCTTCCTGTAATGGGCAACTAGAACTCCACGCAATACTCCAATACAGCCTAACCCAAGTTACTACATTGCTTCCTCTGGCAGCTTTTTCTTAGAGACTAGTTGCCCAAGGTACAAATCTTAAATCTCTCATATTAGGCTTATGCACTCTAGCATTAGAATCCTCTAACCTGGAAAAAAAATACTTCATCCATGCCCCTCATACATCTCAGTAAGGTTGCCTTCCAGCCCCAGCCTATCCCTGCAACTCAAACCCGCAAGCCTAGGTAATATCTTGGTGAATCTCTTCTACACAATATCCAGCTTGATGACAGAAGGTGCGAGAGGAAACCAGAACACCCGAGGGAAAAACATGCAGTCGAGGATAGAGAAACCTCCACACAGGTTGCACCCAAGGTCAGGACTGGCACTAACTGCTGCACCACTGGGCTTTTAAGTCCTACTTTGATGCAGGGTTGACAACCTGAACTATTTGTCCACAGATGTGACCCGACCTGCTGAACACTAACAGTAATTTCTGGTTTTATTTCAGGTTTCCAAATTGGCAGCTTTTGTTTTCATTTCCAACTCTTAATACAATTTCATTCAGCCAGATGGAAGCACGAGACACCTATGAAAATAGTGATATAGCAGTTGTCTAAGGAGGCCGAGGGTGAACATCAGGACAGCCTTGAGCCAGTGAATTGAAATATGTTCAAGACTACTTCATGCCGTTCCACGAGGCCGAGCGCACTTGGTCCACAGTGGTGAAGCAGCGGCAGAGGACACCAGTGGCCATGCTTGGCCAGGCTGACCCTGCCAGGACAACGGGCCTTCGTGGTCATTTCAAGAATCCTGCACTTACAACCGGTACTTGGAAAATGCGCCAAACTGGTGATTCGGTCTCCGTATACTACTGCTATACACTTGTACTATATGAGATGCTTAATTAAGATGAATGCAAGTGCTTATGTGTGGTGATACTTGTAGTGAACTGTATACCAAAATGAATTTTACTGCATAATAAGTACCAGTGACGATTGAAAACTTAAACTTCGAAGACAAAACAGGAGCAAAAGCTAAAGGTAGTTACCGTCTTCGTGGGCCAGTCGTTCCGCCTCTTTCTCTAATACGATGCGCTCCTTGTCAACCTCGACCACACAATCCAGTGGTGTTTTGTCACTGGGTGGCATTTCCCGTGTAAGGTGGTAAATGTCGATGGGTTCCGGTATCGGCAGCTCCCGGTGACCTAGGGCAGACAGCAGCATGGATTTGCCTGGGGAGGGAGAAGGAAAAGGGGAGAGGGGGGACAGCATTAGGCAAAACGCACTGCTCCATGTTCACTCCCAATCTGGCAAGTCTGCCTTTCCCTTTGGGACGAAGTACTTGGACTGGCAGATCTGCAAATACTCCTCAGGATTTATTCCACAAAGTTTCAATTGACAAGTTTGCAAGTGAATGTAACTGTGATGCTGTAATGCTATACCCGCACTACCTGCTGCATGTGTGTGGCCTTCATTGTACTTGTGTCACATGATTTGACACAAATTGTAGTCTCACTTAACCACATACTGCACATTCTGTGCTCTAGTTACAGTAATAGTTACAATGGGACTCTTGGTAGCCAGGCACATTATGGAGTCAGTGATGGATGGACAAAGAGCACTATCTTCTCCCACAGGTGGGCAACACATTGCTGCAATTGCCCTTTTATTAGTTAACTAACAGCTACTTTCACAGACACTTCAAAAAAAAAAAAAAAGCAAGCAAGCATTCTGTCAGATTGCATCACAGCTTGGATTGGAATAGCTTTTCCCAAGACCACAAGAATACACTGAGCAATAGATACAGCCCAATTCATGTCACAGACCACACACCCCACCATCGATTCCATCCACACAACACTGCCTCGGAAAAGCAGCCAACATAATCTAAGACTTGTCCCACCCTGATTATTTCCTCTTTTGCCCTACTCCCGTCCGGCAGAAGATACAAGATGTTTGAATGTGTGCACCACAGGAACGGCTGCTTCCCCTCTTTTCAGGCTTCTGAACGGTCATGCTTGAAACTTCTATCAGGTCTCCTGTCTTCAGCATCCAATTCCAGACGTTGGACTTTGCGGACGTTGGACTTTGTCTCTGGAACTGATGCGCTACAATTGTGAGAACTATATTCTGCACTCTGCATCTCCCCCTCTGCTCTATCTATTGTACTAGAGTTTGATTACATTATGCATAGTATTATCTGATGTGATTGGATGGTATGCAAAACAAAGCTTTTCAATATACCTTGGTACACGTATAAATAATCCTAAAATGGAGAAGCAGCCCTATCCACCAACAATATAAAATATTTTAGAGTTACTGACTTCAACAACTTTCCATGAATGGTCCCAGCATTCTGACCACCTCTGACCTTACCTGTGCCATTGAGGCCAATCAGTCCATAGCGCCGGCCAGTATTCAGCTCCAGCCTGGTGTCGCTTAGTAGCTCCTGACCGTGGAAGGTAAGTGATAGATTGATGATGTGAACGTCCGTGCTGTTGGGGTGAGAGCCCAACACCCCTGTGACTGCCCGGGCTGCTGCTTTCTTCAGCTCAAACTCATCCAGCTCATTGATAATCTGGGCCAGGCCTGTGAACAAAGAAACAGCATCACATGTTGGGGACATGGTGGAGCCAATAACCAATGAGAAGCAGGGTAATTGCAAAATCAGAGGTCATAGGGAGGTCAGCATCTACAGTTCCTTCCTACACCAGTTAAGAGCCCTTACACTGAAATAGATGAGTGACCCATTCCACACAGAATAATTAGAGATAGAAGGCAAACAGCAAACTTGCCAATAAAGTTTCTCCATAGATGCTGCCAGGCCCACTGAGTTACTCCAGCATTTTGTGTCTATATTGCCAATAACAATATTCTGTGAACCAACAAGCCAAAGTCTTCTCTGATATTCATTGCCTAAATCCTGGAATTTTGGACTCCGTCCTAACCAAAGTTCATACCTGCATCATGACCAGAACATCCATTGATTTGCTGCCTTTCGGAATTCCCCACTTCGTCTGTACCAAGGTCACCGTTTTCCTCAGTATCTTCTGCAGCTTTGGGCTTACGCTGACGAGCCTTTGCCGCTTCCTTCTTCTTCGCTGCCTTCTTCTTGGCCAGATCGGAAGGCATCTCTGCTGCTGGATGGCGTTACAGTGGGAACAGAACCTGCCAAAATAGAGAGTTCTGTTTTTAACCTGCTTACATTCAATGTTGAACCACTACTTCGGGAATTGCTGTGCATTGTCACCTCTGACAGACATTGAATTATTCACAATACTTTAACACAAACCAACTGAAGCTCCCAACACTGAGTGAAGCAATGCCGGACTGTCTGTCATCTGATCCTATGCCTAGCTTACTGCCCCTTATCACCAATACCACCTACACTACTTACCTCCTGCAAACCCCCTCACCCCCGACTTTACTCACTTCAACAAAATAACAAGCAGTTCCTCCCAAACGCGCCCCCTCACATTCTATTGAATTATTCCACTAGATCCACCTCAATAACCTAAACTTCAAGCACTTTATAACATTTAACCATTTTTTTGTCTGCTTATCCTAATTCCTATGCGGCTCAGTTTGAAATGTTTTTATTAAATCAACTGAGCAATGCAACATTTTCCAGCATTAAAAAAAATCTACGCAATGGCAAGTTAATCATCTTGACAGTAATCCTAACCAGGTGACTTTCCCCAACTTTCGAAAACCATTTACTTAACACTTCAAGCACTCCTCTAAACACGAAACCTATGACTTTTCTCCAGCAGAGATACTGTTCAACCAGTAGAGTTACTCCAGCACTGTGTTCTACTACATCTTTTGACATTGGTTGAGATGGGCATTTTAGTCAACATGGACAAGTTGGGCCGAAGAGGCAGTTTCCATGCTGCAATGAGTCCCTCATTTACAGCATGTTCAGGGACACCCACGTAAAGACGACATTTTCAGATTATTCCTTACATTGTCTTCAAGAGTGAAGATTGTTTTATTGTCATGTCCTAGATTGAACAGTGAATGTCTGACCAGGGTGGTGTGGGTCGGATCGGCTGCCTTTTTGAGGCCGTGACTCCAGTAAATCCTTCAATGGTGGGGTCAGAACACATGATGGATTGGGCAGTGTTCACAACTTTTTGCAGTCTTCTCTGTTCCCGGGCATTCAAGTTGCCAAACCTGGTCGTGATGCAACCAGTCAATTTGCTCTCGACTGTGCACCTGTAAAACTTCAAGATAATTCTCTTTGACATACCGAATCGCCGTAATCTTCTCAGGAAATAGAAGCGTTGATGGGCTTTTATTATAATTACATCAGTGTGCTGGGTCCAGGAAAGATTTTCAGTAGTATGCACGCCCAGGAATTTCAAGCTTCTGACTCTCTCCACAGCTCCGTTGATATAGACATGCTACACATCCATGAAATTAGCCACAAATTACGTGAGATATGCATTCAAAAAGCCCCGACTTCCACCAAGCATCCTGGCTGTTTTTGAGTTAATCAGGCCAACTGCATTATTAATTCTTCTTGTAAAATCTTCCACTTCCGATCAGCATGTTACATTAGTCATGCAGTAGATGGCAAATGGGGCCTTACTGCTTCACAACCCAAAATAAAATCGACAAACACCATCTGAGGTGCAGTTCACTAAGGTCGCTGAATACTACAATTTGTGGGTACCACTGGTGTCTCATTTAATAGACGGAATAGAACAACACTTGTTAGCAGACTAGAAACCAAAGTGGTTAACAAAGACTTATCTTTGACTCCAGTGTTGCAGACAAGGAGTTCAAAACCAATCAAATACAGAAATCTGAAGCAAAAAGACAACCATCTGACTGATGATGCGGTCTCTCAGGGTCTGCACACCGCTCTCTCTCACCTTGACAGCCAGAAGGGGGGCTATGTGAGGATGCTGTTCATTGACTTAAGTTCAGCCTTCAATACGATAGTCCCCACCAGACCTGCTGAGAAGCTGCTGGAACTTGGGCTTAACACTCACGTGTGCCTGGGTCCTGGACTTTCTCACCGCCTGGCCCCAGGTGGTCAAGATGGGAAGACATACATCGAACACCCTCACCCAGAACACAGGATCCCTCCCAGGGTTGCATCCTCAACCCCCTACTGCACTCCCTGTACACATGATTGTGTGGCCAGGTTCAGCTCCAGTTCCATAATCAAGTTTGCTGATGACACTGTCTCCGATAACAATGAGAAGATCTACCGGGAGGAGGTGGCACTCTGCTGTCAGGACAACAGCCTCCTCTTGAATGTCATAAAAACTAAGGAGTTGATTGTGGACTTTAGAAGGGCACAACATCCGAGAACATACACGCCACTGGAGATAAATGAGGCTACTGTGGATAGGGTGAGCTGATTTAAATACCTGGGAGTCCACATCACAGAGGATCTGACATGGACAACACACGCTGCCACACTGGTGAGTAAAGCAAGGCAGCACCTTTACCACCTCAGGCAGCTGAGGAAATTTAGAGTCTCTCTGAGGATCCTTCAGTGCTTCTACTCTGGGGCTGTAGAAAGCATCTTGTCCGGCAACATCACAATCTGGTTTGGGAACTACTCAGCCCAGGACAGGAAGGCTCTGCAGAGAGTAGTGCTTTCGGCCAAACGCTCTATGGGAACTACACTCGCCCCCCCCCACCTCCTGCAGGACCTATACACCAGAAGGTGTAGATCCAGAGCCAGCAACATTATGGGGGACCCCTACCACTCCAGCAACAGACTGTTCCAGCTGCTACGGTCAGGCAAACACCTCTGCTGTCATGCTGTGAAAACAGAGAGGATGAGATGGAGTTTCTTCCCACCGGCCATCAGGAATGTAAACTCTTATCTCACCAGGGACTAATTTATTGTACTAATTTACTGTTGTGTTGTGTCTTTTTTTTAAATTGTTGTTTTTTTCCCCTAATATGCAAATACTTGTTCTGTTCTGTAGTTTTTGCACAATCCGCAGGCATTGCTACTTTCATTTCACTGCACATCGTGTATGCGTATGGGACAAATAAAGTTGACTTGACGTCATTAAAATACGCAGTGGCTGTTAAAAGCCCATCTCGTTCAGAAAATAAATCCGCAATCCTCACCTAGATCTGACCAATACTGGACTCCAGACCTACTAATGGATCAAAGATCAATTATGAATGTATTGCATGCAACATCTACATCCTCTGCACAAATAAAATGTTGTCTGAACTCAGGATGCCAGCAGCAAAAAAACATTTTTTTAAAAATAATCATTAATAGCTAGTCACATCTGAAATATTCTTGGCCTAAATTATAATCAAACCATCACACTATGTTCCATCAACTTGCACATCTAGACCTACATCAGCAAAGTAATTCAGCTGCAGATAGACAAAATCAGGAGTAACACAGGCGGCATCTCTGGATAAAAGGAATTGGTGAAGTTTTGGGTCAAGACCCTTCTGCAGACTGTGAGTCAGGGGAGAGTGAGATACAGAAGGGCAAGGTGTGAAAAAGACATATCAAAGAGGTTGCGGTTCAAGGAAAATGTAGAATAGACCATTGTTAGCTAGCAGAAGTTGACAACGGAGCACAGATATAAAATTTAATCGGGGACAGTCAGCCTGGACAGAGAACTAGGAAGGGAGAAGCATGGAGAAAGGGAAAGCAAGGGTTACTTGAAGTTGGAGAAGTGAATATTCATACCACAGGGGTGTAAGCTGCCCTAGCGAAATATGAGGTGCTGTTCCTCCAATTTATGCTGGGCATCACTCTCGACAGTGGAGGACTAGGGCAGAAAGGTCAGTATGGGAATGGGATGGGGGTTAGCGTGTAAATCGGTTGCTCACCACTAACTCTCACTTCCATTCCGATTGCTAAACACTTTACCCTTCTTTATCTATGTCTCCCTCTCCCCTGACAGTCTGAAGAAGGGCCTCGATCCAAAAAGCCACCAATTCCTTCTATCCAGAGATGCTGCCTGTCCTGCTGAGTTTTGTATCTCCAGCATTTTGTATCTATCTTCAGTGCAAACCAGCATCCGCAGTTCCTTAGTACAGATGCACGTGTTTTAATTAATTTTCAATGCCATTTCGCCTTTTGTAAATTGGAAACATTCATCACAGCAACGATACTGTTTGAGATACAATAGAACTAATTTCCTTCCTGGGATAAATAAAATTTGCCAACAGTCATAAAAACACAAAATACATCAAACATCACATTAAAGTGATGAGTGGAAAGGCTTTGGGAATGTTTAAAAATTGAGGTGGGGGTGGGAGTCAGTCTCGGTCTACCCCACGACAGAAGGGGGAGGAGTTGTAACGTTTGATAGTCTTTTGTAGAAGTTTGAGAGAATAACTTCAACTTATTCAGTTAAATTCCCATTATAACCAAAGAGCACACGGACATTGCAACAATCGTTTAAAATAGTGAGCAAATTAAAGGTCTTAATAATTTAATAGTCACAACATTCTACAACACTTCAGAGACAGCAATGTTGTACTGTGTAATCAATGAGCGATAGATACTGGAAGGAGTAGATAAAAAATAAAGTGCTACCATTGGAGAGGTCCAAACAGGGAACATCTGCCTAATTGACAACGAGACACAAAAGTGCTGGAATAACTCAGCTAGTCAGACATCATTTCTGCAAAACATGGATGGGTGACGTTTTGGGTCAAAACCCTTCACAGTGGGTTTTGTAAACCAGCATCAGCAGTTTCTTGCTTCTATAATACACCAGATAGTTCTCTGGTGTATTTTGGGGATGGAAAGTTGCTGCCCTTACAGAGCCCCGCATTAAAAACTTACAGGTGCAGGATAGGCCATTCACCATTTAATAAAATCACGGTTAATCGTTAACCTCGGCTCTCTCCCTTGATGCTCCCAGCATCTGAAAACCAAACACTCACGGAATCCCAAAGATGCAACGCACTCGTACATAAAATGCTCCACCAAGGGCCCCACCATAAATGCATTGACAAAGGAAAGGCCAAGCGGCTGCTTCATTGTGGACTCCACCAGGTCACTGCAGTCAGTGTGTCACAATCAGCAATAGGTTAAATCTGTGCCGGAAGCCTGGCCGGGTGTGGACATGGCCCCGACCACGGGGCGGCAGGCCCAAGGTGCGCACAGCCTAGCTAACGGTGCGACCGCTATCCAGACACGGGACGCCCACATCCGACATCCCCCACAACCTCGCCGGCGGCCCAGCCGGCGCTCCCTTGGTGCTGCAGAGAGAGTGTCGCAAGACAAAAGGGCGGCTTGGCCTCCCCATAACCCCGGTTTACAAATGAAGGCCATGTCCCGTCCACCCGGCGTCCCGGCCCGCTCAGAGGGAGCGAGGAGCTCCAGGCCTCATTCACTGACCCCGACACCCAAACAATTCATTTCAAATAACTCCTCGCGACTGGAGTAGACGGTTTCTCCCGTCCCCCGGCTGTGTATAACGGCAGCAGGTCGCCTCCTCACCCGGGCTCAGTCGGTCTCCTCAACGACAGGGAGGAAAAAGCCGCGTGCCGCCGGCCGGCTTCTGCTTCTCAGCGGTGAAACGTGCCCGTCAGCCACCGCTGCTGCTGCCTGCCTCCTGGGACTTGTAGTCCAAATCTCTATTTCACACCACTTCACAACTAGGAACTAATTAAAACGTGAACTGCACTTCCCATCAAACACTGCGCCGAGGCGCCGGCCTCCCAGTTGCCCACTGACGAAACGGCACTTCTTTGGAGACTCTCGCATTCTTCCTAGGCCTTCTTGGAGTTGTAGTTCAATATGGGAGCCTTGCCCAGTGACCAGGATAACGTGGACAACATTTCCCATGACCGATCGCTGCAATGCCGCTAACGTATAAAACATAGCTTTTCGATCTACACATCAAAGATGGGGGAAAAAGTATATATGTAGTTTGAAATTAAATCTGAAAGACAACCTATATTGTCAAACCCACCAAGTGAAACCAATGAAATCCCACCCCTCCCCCCCCACCCCCCCTCGGATGCGGGTCCCGTGACTGACTGACGTCAACGAGCTGGTGCTGTCATAGAGCGCCGCTAACGTCTCGCCCAGTCTATGGAACTACAACGCCCAGAGTGCCTTGCGGCGTTACCCAGGTAACGAGCGGCCGCAGGCTCGCCAACGGTCAGCGGAGACTCCCCGGGGTGGCGAGGCACGGTGAGCGGGTGAGAGAGCCGCCCTGCCCTCGCCTCCTGCTGCGGGCGTTGATCGAACCGAATCTGTCAGAGGGGCCCCAAGACTGGCGAGGTCCTGGCCTTGACACCTTGAACACGGGTAGCGCTCTCAATTGCACGGCCTTCACCCCTCCAACACCCTCGGCTCCTGACACCTGCTCAGTCGTGTGGCCAGTGACCCCTTGGTCATGACTTCTCTTCGCCACCTCTTACTCTGGTTGTCTAAACTTTGACCTTTGCATCACTTTTGGCCCTGGACCCCCAACCTTTAATCCATTGTCCTTGACCTCTGCAGCATTCTTGACCATGGAGCCGAGCCTTTCACCACTTGCTCCTGACCTCTGCACCACCCCGACCCCAGTTGCCCAGTCATTGACCCTTTCTCCTGACATTTACAACAGCCCTGACCCTCAGTCCCTAGCCTTTGACCCCTTTCACCTGACCTCTGTACGACCCCTGATCTGACCCTTATCCAATGACTCTATGTCTGATCCCTCACACCTTCAACTGATATTCTAACATCCTGTTCCTGTGTGCAGGATGTTATTTTACTTCAACCCACAGGTCACTGACCACCTCCACCTGACCTCCAGTCCTCAATTACCCTTATCTTATTCTCTTCCATTCTTTTCCTAATCATAGAAACATAGAAAATAGGTGCAGGAGGAGGCCATTTGGCCCTTCGAGCCAGCACCGCCATTCTTTGTGATCATGGCTGTGATCACAAAGAATGTGATCATCGTCCCCAATCAATAACCCGTGCCTGCCTTCTCCCCATATCCCTTGATTCCACCGGCCCCCAGAGCTCTATCTAACTCTCTTAAATCCATCCAGTGATTTGGCCTCCACTCCCCTCTGTGGCAGGGAATTCCACCAATTCACAACTCTGGGTGAAAAAGGTTTTTCTCACCTCAGTCTTAAATGGCTTCCCCTTTATTCTAAGACGGTGGCCCCTGGTTCTGGACTTGCCCAACATTGGGAACATTTTTCCTGCATCTAGCTTGTCCAGTTCTTTTATAATTTTATACGTTTCTATAAGATCTCCCCTCATCCTTCTAAACCCCAGTGAATACATGCCTAGTCTTTTCAATCTTTCCTCATATGACAGTCCTGCCATCCCAGGGATCAATCTCGTGAACCTACGCTGCACTGCCTCAATCACAAGGATGTCCTTCCTCAAATTAGGAGACCAAAACTGTACACAATACTCCAGATGGTGTCTCACCAGAGCCCTATACAACTGTAGAAGAACCTCTTTACTCCTGTACTGAAATCCTCTTGTTATGAAGGCCAACATTCCATTAGCTTTCTTCACTGCCTGCTGTACCTGCACGCCAACTTTGGTCTGCACAGGTCTCGCTGCACCTCCCCCTTACCTAACCTAACCCCATTGAGATAATAATCTTCCCCCTTGTATTTGCCGGCAATGTGGATAACCTCACATTTATCTATATTATACTGCATCTGCCATGCATCTGCCCACTCACTCAACATGTCCAGGTCACCCTGCAACCTCCTAACATCTTCACAGTTCACACTGCCACCCAGCTTTGTGTCATCCGAAAACTTGCTAGTGTTGCTCCTAATTCCCTCTTCCAAATCATTAATATATATGGTAAACAGTTACGGCCCCAACATCGAGCCTTGCGGCACTCCACTCGCCACTGCCTGCCATTCTGAAAACGACCCGTTCACTCCTACTCTTTGCTTCCGGTCTGCCAACCAATTTTCTATCCATGTCAACACCCTACCCCCAATACCATGTGCTCTAATTTTAGTCACCAGTCTCCCGTGCGGGACCTTATCAAAGGCTTTCTGAAAGTCTGGATACACTACATCCACTGGCATCCGTTCATCCATTTTACTTGTCACATCCTCAAAAAATTCCAGAAGATTAGTCAAGCATGATTTCCCTATCATAAATCCATGTTGACTTGGACTAATCCTTTTACTGCTATCCAAATGCCCCATTATTACCTCTTTAAGAATTGCCTCCAGCATCTTTCCCACCACCGAAGTCAGGCTAACTGGTCTGTAATTCCCCGTTTTCTCTCTCGCTCCTTTCTTGAAAAGTGGGATAACATTAGTTATCCTCCAATCCACAGGAACTGATCCTGAATCTATTGAACATTGGAAAATGATCACCGATGCGTCCACTATTTCTAGAGCTACCTCCCTGAGGACCCAGGGATGCAGACCATCACGCCCAAGGGATTTATCATCCTTCAGTCCCATTAGCCTACCCAATGCTATTTCTCGCCTAATGAAAATTTCTGTCAGTTCTTCTACCCCCTTAGATCCTCTGTCCTCCAGTACATCTGGGAGATTGTTTGTGTCTTCCTTAGTGAAGACAGATCCGAAGTACCTGTTCAACTCGTCTGCCATTTCCTTGTTACCCATAATAATTTCACCCGTGTCTGCCTTCAAGGGACCCACATTTGACTTTGCTACTCTTTTTCCCTTAACATATCTAAAGAAGCTTTTACTGTCCTTCTTTATATTCCTGGCCAGCTTCCCTTCGTACTTCATCTTTTCAGCCCGTATTGCTCGTTTTGTTTCCTTCTGTTGTCCTATGAAAGTTTCCCAATCCTTTGGCTTCCAGCTACTCTTTGCTGTGTTATACATCTTTTCTTTTAGTTTTATTCTATCCCTAACTTCTCTTGTCAGCCACGGTTGCCTCCTACTCCCCTTAGAATCTTTATTCCATTTTGGAATGAAATGATCCTGCATCTTCATGATTATGCCCAGAAATTCCTGCCATTGCTGTTCCACCATCATTCCTGCTAGGATCCCTTTCCAACCTTCCTTGGCCAGCTCCCCTCTCATGTCTTCATAGTCCCCTTTGTTCAACTGCATCACTGACACTTCCGATTTAACCTTCTCCTTCTCAAATTGCAGATTAAAACTAATCATATTATGATCGCTACCTCCAAGCAGTTCCTTTACCTCGAGTTCTCTTATGATATCTGGTTCATTGGACAACACTAAATCCAGAATTGCCTTTTCTCTGGTCGGCTCCATTACAAGCTGCTCTAAGAATCCATCTCGGAGGCACTCTACAAACTTTTTCTTCGGGTCCTGAACCTTTCCCAATCTACCTGCATATTGAAATCCCCCATCACCACAGTGATCGGTGATCATTTTCCAATGTCCACCACTTTTAACTCCTGTTGCAACTTACACCCTACATCCGGGCTACTATTTGGGGGTCTGTAGATAACACCAATTAGTGTCTTCTTGCCTTTACAATTCCTCAACTCAATCCACAGTGACTCTACCTCGCCAGTCCCTATGTCTTCCCTCGCAAGGGACTGAATACCATCCCTCACCAGCAGAGCTATCGCCCTCCTCTGCCCACCTGCCTGTCCTTTCTATAGGATGTATAACCCTGAATATTAAGTTCCCAGGCCCGATCCTCCTGCAGCCACGTCTCAATAATCCCCACATTCATATCTACGAAACCTCTAACTGAGCCTCAAGCTCATCTACTTTACTTCTTATACTTTGCGCATTCATATACAATACTTTTAATTCCTTCAGCATCTCACCTTTCACATCGATCTCTGTTACAGTTGGCCATACTCTCCTATCCCTTTGTGAGGTTTCTTTCCCGTTAATTCTGGGGTCATTAACTATCCCTTTACTCTCTTTCCCTTTAACTCTGTCCTTGGCTATCCCATTTGACATCCCACCCCTCTTATTCAGTTTAAAACCACCCATGTAGCAGTGGCAAACCTGCCTGTCAGACTGCTGCTCCCCCACCTGTAAGGTGCAATCCGTCCCTTTTGTACAGTTCCCCCTTAGTCCAAAACAGATCCCAGTGGTTTAAGAATCCAAATCCCTGCCCCCTGCACCAGTTCCTCAGCCACACATTCAGGTCCTGTATCTCCCTGTTCCTGCTCTCGCCAGCACAAGGAACTGGAAGCAAACCGGAGATAACCACCCTGGAGGTCCTGCTTTTCAGCATTTTTCCGAGCTCTCTAAAGTCATGCTTCAGAATATTCATTCCCTTCCTTCCGACATCGTTTGTACCAACATGCACTACCACTTCCGGCTGTTCACCTTCGCCCTTGAGGATTTTCTGCACTCTGTCCGTGACATCCTGGGTCCTGGCACCAGGGAGGAAGCACACCATCCTTGAATCCCGTCTGTTGCTGCAGAAACCCCTGTCCGTACCTCTCACAATGGAGTCTCCAACTACCATGGCGTTGCCTGACGTTGGCCTCTTTGGTTTTGGCTCAACAGCCCTTTTTGCTTCGCAAGCCAGTCCGCCGCTCAGTGTGTTAACGTTTTCTGTCCTTATCTCTCAACTTCCCCACAACAATCAAATATAGAGATGCTATTAATTGTCATCAACCTTGACATTAAACACAGTTTGAGGCAGAATAGGAGCTAATGTCACATTTTAGTGACAAATATTTCTAGAAACATCCACAGAAGAGTGGTTGGTCACTGTTGCAATGTTACAACCAAATATCAAAAAGCAAGATCCTTGAAAGAGTAACAAAATAAATCAACTTGAGCTTTGATAAGTAATATTGCTGAAGCAATGGATGTGTGATGAGATTAGTGGCTCCACATTGCCACTCAGTAGGATTATGGCAGATGATCCCTACTTTCTTGGCCAACGTTTATCCTTCAAGCAAAAGATTATTTGTTTTGCATTATCCTTTATGTGGTCATAGAGTGAAACAGTGTGGAAACAGGCCCTTCGGCCCGACTTGCCCACACTGCCAACATGTCCCAGCTACACTAGCCCCACCTGCCTGCGCTTGGTCCATATCCTTCCAAACCTGTACTTGTCTAACTGTTTCTTAAACGATGGGATAGTCCCAGCCTCAACTACCTCCTCTGGCAGCTTGTTCCACACACCCACCTCTCTTTGGGTGAAAAAGTTACCCCTCGGTTTCCTATTAAATCTTTTCCCCTTCACTTTGAACCTATGTCCTCTGCTCCTCGATTCCACTACTCTGGGCAAGAGACTGTGAGAATCATTTGTAATTTTTCCAAATTTTGACAATGAAAGATTATTGACCTGACACCATAAATTCCCCATCTCCTTCCTGTGCTCTGTATCATCATTATCCGTTATTTGGCTCACCAAGTGGTATCATCTACAAACTTGTAGATGCAGTTAGAGCCAAATTTGGTCTCGTACACAGGGGGTATTAATAGGAAATGTATTATTATGGAGATTTGGTGTTGACAGTTATTGCAGAGGAGGTTTTGTCATCTATCCTCACACTGTCGGTCAGAAAGTCATAGATCCAGTGGCAGAGAAGGGAGCTGATTCCTTGGACCAGGACATTGGACATGAGTTTGGATGGAATTTAGGTATTCAAGGGAGAGCTAAATTTGATATATACAGTGTCCTCCTTAATGTTTGGGTCAAAGACCCATCATTTATTTATTTGCCTTTGTACTCCACAATTTGCGATTTGTAATAGAAAAAAAAATCACATGTTGTTAAAGTACTCAGCACTTAGTGTTTCCTCCAGTCTTTCCATCACCTTTGGAAACTTTTATTGCTGTTTGTCAACATGAGGACCAAAGTTGTGCTGATGAAAGTTAAAGAAACCATAATGAGACAGAGAAACAAGAATAAAACTGTTAGAGACATCAACCAAACAGGATTACCAAAATCAACTGTTTGGAACATCATTAAGAAGAAAGAGCACTGATGAGCTTACTAATCGGAAAGGGATTGGCAGGCCAAGGTAGACCTCCACGGCTGATGAACATTCTCTCGATAATAAAGAAAAATCCCCAAACACCTGTCTGCCTGATCAGAAACACTCTTCAGGAGTCAGGTGTGGATTTGCCAATGACCACTGTCTGCAGAAGACTTCATGAGCAGAAATACAGAGGCTAGGCTGCAAGATGCAAACCACTGGTTAGCTGCAAAAATAGGATGGCCAGGTTACAGTTTGCCAAGAAGTATTTAAAAGAGCAACCACTGTTCTGGAAAAAGTCTTGTGGACAGATGAGACGAAGATTAACTTATAGCAGAGTGATAGCAAAAGCAAAGTATGGAGGAGAGAAGGAACTGCCCAAGATTCAAAGCATACCACCTCATGTGTGAAACACGGTGGTGGGGGTGTTACGGCCTGAGCATGTATGGTTGCGAAGGTACTGGCTCACTTAAATTCATTGATGATACAACTGCGGAAGGTATAAAAAAAATAAAAAAATGCCTCAAAACTCATTGGCCGGCGGTTCATTCTACACCAAGACAATGAACCCAAACATATTACTAAAGCAACAAAGGAATTTTTCAAAGCTAAAAAATGGTCAATTCTTGGGTGGCCAAGTTAATCACCCTATCTGAACCCAATTGAGCATGCCTTTTATATGCTGAAGAGAAAACAGAAGGGGACGAGCCCCCAAAACAAGCATAAGCTAAAGATTGCTGCAATACAACCTGGCAGAGCATCACTAGAGAAGACACCCAGCAACTAGTGATGTCCATGAATCGCAGACTTCAAGCAGTCATTGCATGCAAAGGAAATGCAACCAAATACTAAACATGACCACTTTCATTTGCATGACATTGCTGTGTTCCAAACATTATGATGCCCTGAAATGGGGGTGACTATGTATGAACACTGCTGTAATTTCTACATGGTGAAACCGAAATGTATAAAAATATCCTTTAATAAAATCTGACAACGTGCACGTTAACCTCATGTGATTTTTTCTACTGTATTACAAATCTCAAATTGTGGAGTACCGAGGCAAATAAATAAATGATGGGACTTTGTCCCAAACATTATGGAGGGCACTGTATAAGCCTAACATAGCAGTACTTGTTGAGGGCATACGTTTAAGGTGAGAAACTCTCTGGTACTGAAGGCCGGTGGGGGGGTGCTGCAAGCCGGCAGCCCTGCCAGCAGCGTGTTCGTTTTTTCTACTTTTGTAATTTTTTTACTATGTCCTAATGTATGTTTTTGGTGTCTCTCTGTGTGTCCTGTGTGGGTGGTGGTGTGGGGGGGGGGGGGGGGGGGGGGGGGGTGGTAAGGGGGAAACTGTTTTGGTCGTCTCCTCCACGAAGAGGCGACTTTTTCCATGTCGCCTCCCCCGTGGCCTAGGATTGAGGATCGGTGTGGCTTTTCCTGGAGATACGCCCGCGGCTTCAGCGGCGGGCGAAGCGCGGACTCTCGTCGCGGAGTGGGCGAGCCCTCGCCGGATTGGAGCGCTCCGTTCGCTGGCCCACGGCAGCCTGAAGCAGCGATCTGCAGAGCTCCAGCTGGTGCGGCGTCCACAGCCTGGGATCCCTCGTTGGGGACCCGGGAGGAGAAGAGCTCCGACCTCCGGCCTACTTCTACCGCGGGCGCGGTGGGGACTTACCATCAGGAGCAGGGTCCCTCGCTGGGGTCCCCTGGAGAAGAGCTCCGACTCCTGGCCCTGCGGTCTGCAGTGCTTCCGGCTGCAGCGCGGCGGGGACTTTAGATCTTCAACCGCCGGCCTGCGGCCTACACCAAGCCGCGGTCTCCAGTGGGGAAGCACCGATTCTGGACTTACCAGGACTTTACCCGTCTACTCATCTGGACGCCCGCAGCGGCGGCTGCGGAGGGTTGAGGTCCCGACCACGGGGGAAAATGAAGGAGGACTGGCCAAATTTTGTGCCTTCCACCACAGTGATGAACGCTATGGTGGATGTTTGTGTTAGTTTTGTATTGTGTTTTTGTGTGTTTTTTTTCATTGTACCGTTGCTGGCAAATTCATTTTACTTGCACTTTATGTGCAAGTGACGAATAAAACTGATATTGATATTGATTGATATTGAGAATGGAAACATTTAATGTGTACCTGAGGGGCAACTTATTTTTACATAGAAGTTGGTGGGTGTATGGAACGACCTGCCAGAGGGGATGATTCATGCAGGTACAATAAGAGCATTTAAAATAAATTTATACAGTGGCTTGCAAATGTTTTCATACCCCTTGACCTTTTCCACATTTTGTCACGTTACAACCACAAACGTAAATGTATTTTATTGGGATTTTATGTGATAGACCTACACAAAATGGTGCATAATTGTGAAGTGGAAGGAAAATGATACATGGTTTACAATTTTTTTTTACAAATAAAAAACTGAAAAGTGTGGAGTGCAAAAGTATTCAGGCCCCTTTACTCTGATACCCCAAAATAAAATCCAGTGCAACCAATTGCCTTCAGAAGTCACCTAATTAGTAAATAGAGTCCACTTGTGTGTAATCTAATCTCAGTATAAATACAGATGTTCTGTGAAGGCCTCAGAGGTTTGTTAGAGAACATTAGTGAACAAACAGCATCATGAAGCCCAAGGAACACACCAGACAGGTCAGGGATACAGTTGTGGAGATGTTTAAAGCACGGTTAGGTTATAAAAAAATATCCCAAGCTTTGAACATCTCACGGAGCACTGTTCAATCCATCATCCGAAAATGGAAAGAGTATGGCACAACTGCAAACCTACCAAGACATGGCCGTCCACCTAAACCGACAGGCCGGGCAAGGAGAGCATTGATCAGAGAAGCAGCCAAGAGACCCATGGTAACTCTGGAGGAGCTGCAGAGATCCACAGCTCAGGTGGGAGAATCTGTCCACAGGCCAACTATTAGTCGTGCACTCCACAAATGGAAGAGTGGCAAGAAGAAAGCCATTGTTGAAACAAAGCCATAAGAAGTCCAGTTTGCAGTTTGCCACAAGCCATGTGGGGGACACAGCAAACATGTGGAGGAAGGTGCTCTGGTCTGATGAGACCAAAATTGAAGTTTTTGGCCTAAGTGCAAAACGCTATGTGTGGCGGAAAACTAACACTACACATTACCCTGAACACACCATCCCCACGGTGGCAGCATCACGCTGTGGGGATGCTTTTCTTCAGCAGGGACAGGGAAGCTGGTCAGAGTTGATGGGAAGATGGATGGA
Source organism: Okamejei kenojei (assembly GCA_035221665.1). Classification (NCBI taxonomy): domain Eukaryota; kingdom Metazoa; phylum Chordata; class Chondrichthyes; order Rajiformes; family Rajidae; genus Okamejei; species Okamejei kenojei. The sequence goes on from CM069134.1 coordinate 39,237,772, forward strand.
GCCAAATACAGGGCAATCCTGGAAGAAAACCTGTTAGAGTCTGCAAAAGACTTGAGACTGTGGAGGTTCACCTTCCAGCAGGACAACGACCCTAAACATACAGCCAGAGCTACAATGGAATGGTTTGTAGCAAAGCATATTCATGTGTTAGAATGGCCCAGTCAAAGTCCAGACCTAAATCCAATTGAGAATCTCTGGCAAGACTTGAAAATTGCTGTTCACAGATGCTCTCCATCCAATCTGACTGAGCTTGAGCTATTTTGCAAAGTTGGTAGAGACATAGAGAATGGGCAAAAATTTCAGTCTCTAGATGTGCAAAGCTGGTAGAGACATACCCCAAAAGACTTGCAGCTGTAATTGCAGCGAAAGGTGGTTCTACAAAGTATTGACTCAGGGGGGCTGAATACGTTTGCACACCACACTTTTCAGTTTTTTATTTGTAATAACATTTGGAAACCATGTATCATTTTCCTTCCACTTCAGAATTATGCACCACTTTGTGTAAAATCCCAATAAAATACATTTACGTTTGAGGTTGTGAGAACGTTTGTGTACGTAGGAAATGAGACTAGCTTAGATAGGTGGGCATTTTGATTGACATGGATGAGTTGGACCCAAGGGGCTGTTTCCGTAATGTATAACTCTAAATGTACAATGTAGACACAAGGAACTGCAGATGCTGCTTTACAAAGAAAGACACAGAATGTTGAAGTAACAGTGGGTCTGGCAGCATATTTACAGGATAAAACCTGGCAGGTAATAGGTTATCACAGACGATGGGGGTTTTGATAGGCAAATGGATGGAACAAAGGCCAGAAACTAAAACAGAAGATGTGAGACAAAGGAATTGAAGAGTTGCAAATTGTGAAACCAGAGGGAGGAATGTAGAAGGAGGGGGATGGGAGAAATAGGTGCGAGTCTAGGTGGGGGTCAGGGGAGGGGATGGGTTAATGAGTGGGGTTCAGGCAGCATGCCAAGAGGACCTGGATAGGTGACATTTCAGGTCGGCTCCCTTCTTCAGACTAAATGTACAGTTATTTGTCTCATGAAGTTGAGCCGCTTGCATATGTGAATATCTGACTGTTTTTTTTAATCTCCTAGCACGTCTGGTTTCCCACTGAACATCCTGTGACTGTTTGTTCATGGCCCTTCCGTCTGCCCCGCCAAGCTACTCCGAGACAATGGCTGGAAAAGATCTCCGGTCCGCGGGTCACCAGCCAGTCTACGCTGCTCCACAGGTGGTGTACGCAGGCCCGCAGCCTTATCCCGTGCAGCCGCCATACGTGATCCAGCAGCCTTACTCTATGCAGCAGCCGTACCCTGGCCAACAGCCCAGGGTCCAGTCAGGAGCAGTACATCCCAACTGGGGCTTTGAACAGCCTGGCTCCTGTGAGTATCTGTTCTGGAGACGCAAGAACAAAGCTGAGAACTAGCGAATCTGGAATTTATTCATTCAGAAGGCTGTGGAGACCATCAATTGATATTTTTAAGGCAGAGATTGACTGATTCTTGATTAGTAAGGGTGTCCGGGGTTATGGGGAGAGGGAAAGAAAGATCAGCCATGATTTAATGGCGGAGTAGACTTGATGGGCCAAATGGCCTAACTGCTCCTAAAACTTATGAACTGCAGATAAGACCATAAGACATAGGTCCTGAACTAGGCCATTCACCCCTTTGAGTCTGCTCCACCATTCACCATGGCTGATCTATTGTTCCCTCTATACCCAATTCTCCTGCATACTCTTTGAAACCCTACAAAATCAAGAACCTATCAATTTCAGCTTTAAAATACCCAAATAGATTGGCCTCTACAGCCATCTGTGGCAATTAATTCCACAGATTCACCACCCTATGACTAAAGAAATTTCTCATCTTAATTTTGAAGGTACAGTATGTCCTTTTACTCTGATCCTGTGCCCTCTGGTCCTAGTCCCTCCCATTACTGGAAACATCCACTCTATCTGGGTCTTTCATTATCTTTTAAGTTTCGATGAGATCCTCATCCTTCTCAACTCCAGCAAGTACAAGCGCAGAGCCGTCAAACACTTATCGTACGTTAATCCAATCATTCCCGGGATCATTCTTGTAAACCTTTTCTTGACCCTCTCCAATGCCAGCACATCCTTCCACAGATATAGGACTCACAACTGCACACAATATTCCAAATGTCGCCTCACGAGCGACTGATAAAGCCTCAGCTTAACATCCTTGCTTTTATATATTAGTTCCCTCAAAATGAATGCCGGGAATCTTAAATAAAAATTTGGATTAGTGTTCAGTTTTGGTCATCCTGCTATAGGAAGGATATTATTAAGCTGGAAACAATGCATAGAGGATTTACAAGGATGTTGCCAGGACCTGAGGGCATCTGCAATTCCTTGTGCTACAGGGAGAACATACAAACTCTGTACAGACAGCACCCGTAGTCAGGATCAAACCCAGGTCTCTGACGTTATAAGACAACGGCTTTTTCCCCTGCGCCACCATGTGCCACTGTTGCAAGTTACAGACAGCATCTCGCTGTGGGGTTAATCATGGGGTTATATATCATTGGTCCTTCGTGTTGCTGGGTATAAACCGAGGGACTCCCAGCCCAACAGCACTGTGGAGAGACCTCATTGGTGGACCATCACCTTCTCTAATACAATTCGAGATCAGGAAGAAAGGATGGCATCTCAATCCCAGAAAATGAATAACTAAATAAAAATGCGATATCCAAATAAACCTGCATTGAATTACAGGCTGAAGTGATGGCACAGTGGCGCAGAGGTAGAGCTGCTGCCTCAGAGCACCAGAGACCAGGGTTCAATCCTGACCTCAGATGCTGTCTGCATGGAGTTTGCACATATTCCCTGTGACCATGTCGATTTCCTACGGGTTCTCCGGTTTCCACCTATATCTCAAAGAAATGGGGGTTTGTATGTTACTTGGCCTCTGCACGTTAGGGGGAAGCTGGCCAGGAATATAAGGAAGGACAGTAAAAGCATCTTTAGATATGTTAAGGGAAAAAGAGTAGCAAAGTCAAATGTGGGTCCCTTGAAGGCAGACACGGGTGAAATTATTATGGGCAACAAGGAAATGGCAGAGTTGAATAGGTACTTCAGATCTGTCTTCACTAAGGAGGACACAAACAATCTCCCAGATGTACTGGAGGACAGAGGATCTAAGGGGGTAGAGGAACCGAAAGAAATTTTCATTAGGTGAGAAATAGTATTGGGTAGGCTAATGGGACTGAAGGATGATAAATCCCCTGGGCCTGATGGTCTGCATCCCAGGGTCCTCAGGGAGGTGGCTCTAGAAATAGTGGACGCATTGGTGATCATTTTCCAATGTTCAATAGATTCGGGATCAGTTCCTGTGGATTGGAGGATAACTAATGTTATCCCACTTTTCAAGAAAGGAGCGAGAGAGAAAACGGGGAATTACAGACCAGTTAGTCTGACTTCGGTGGTGGGAAAGATGCTGGAGTCAATTATTAAAGAGGTAATAATGGGGCAATTGGATAGCAGTAAAAAGGATTAGTCCAAGTCAACATGGATTTATGAAAGGGAAATCATGCTTGACTAATCTTCTGGAATTTTTTGAGGATGTGAGAAGTAAAATGGATGAACGGGTGCTGGTGGATGTAGTGTATCTAGACTTTCAGAAAGCCTTTGATAAGGTCCCGCACGGGAGACTGGTAACTAAAATTAGAGCACATGGTATTGGGGGTAAGGTGCTGACATGGATAGAAAATTGGTTGGCAGACCGGAAGCGAAGAGTAGGAGTGAATGGGTCCTTTACAGAATGGCAGGCAGTTGCGAGTGGAGTGCCGCAAGGCTCTGTGTTGGGGCCGCAACTGTTTACCCTATATATGAATGATTTGGAAGAGGGAATTAGGAGCAACACTGGCAGGTTTGCGGATGACACAAAGCTGGGTGGCAGTGTGAACTGTGAAGAGGATGTTAGGAGGTTGCAGGGAGACATAGACAGGTTGAGTGAGTGGGCAGATGCGTGGCAGATGCAGTATTATATAGATAAATGTGAGGTTATCCACATTGGCGGCAAAAACAAGGGGCAGATTATTATCTCAATGGGGTTAGGTTAGGTAAGGGGGAGGCGCAGCGAGACCTGGGTGTCCTTGTACACGGGTCACTGAAAGTTGGCTTACAGGTACAGCAGGCAGTGAAGAAAGCTAATGGAATGTTGGCCTTCATAACAAGAGGATTTCAGAACAGGAGTAAAGAGGTTCTTCTGCAGTTGTACAGGGCTCTGGTGAGACCACATCTGGAGTATTGTGTACAGTTTTGGTCTAATTTGAGGAAGGACATCCTTGTGATTGAGGCAGTGCAGCGTAGGTTCACGAGATTGATCCCTGGGATGGCGGGACTGTCATATGAGGAAAGATTGAAAAGACTAGGCTTGGATACACTGGAGTTTAGATGGATGAGGGATAATCTTATAGAAACGTATAAAATTATAAAAGGACTGGACAAGCTAGATGCAGGAAAAATGCTCCCAATGTTGGGTGAGTCCAGAACCAGGGGCCATAGTCTTAGAATAAAGGGGAGGTCATTTAAGACTGAGGTGAGAAAAAACTTTTTTACCCAGAGAGTTGTGAATTTATGGAATTCCCTGCCACAGAGGGCAGTGGAGGCCAAATCGCTGAATGGATTTAAGAGAGAGTTGGATAGAGCTCTAGGGGCAAGTGGAGTCAAGGGATATGGGGAGAAGGCAGGCACGGGTTATTGATAGCGGACAATCAGCCATGATGACATGAATGGCGGTGCTGGCTTGAAGGGCCGAATGGCCTCCTCCTGCACCTATTTTCTATGTTTCTATGTTTCTGTAAATTGTTCGTGGTTTAGAGTTTAGAGACACTAGCACTATTCTATATATAATTTACAATTTTACCGAAGCCAATTAACCTACAAACCTGTAACTCTTTGGACTGTGGGAGAAAGACTGGGAGGGAGGGAGGGCGAATTGGTCACAGGGAGAACTGACAAACTATGTGCAGACAGCACCCAAGGTCAGGATCAAACCCAAGTCTCTGGCACTGCAAAGCAGCAACTGCTGCGCCACCATGCCACCCTGGTGTGGAGGGAATGGATGCAAAAGTGGGATAACATAGAACTAGAGTGGAGACACAAGAAACTGCAGATGCTGGAATCTTGAGCAAGCAACAGACAAAGTGCTGGAGTAACAGTATCTCCGGAGAACACGGATAGCTGACTTTTCATTTCAGGACCCTGCTTCAGGTTAATGGATTTCTTTTGCTTTTGCTGTCCAGATCCTGCATTCAGTCCTGGATATGAATCTACCGCATTCCCCCCTTCCTCTCAGCCCAGCAACATCGGGAGCATTGACGCATTTACCACAGAGGCCTGGAGCAACCAGATGATAAGGCACGCATTTATCCGGAAGGTGAGTCCATCATCGGGTAGGTAGACCATCAGCTTGTAGGAAATTACCAGACACACACATAGTGATTAGAATCCATAGTCTTTTATTAGCAACTCTGCGGAGGAAACATAAAGTGCTTTCGTCTCCATGCATTCAGCTAGTCTAACTGGAGAGAGAGAGAGAGAGAGAGAGAGCTCACTTATAAAGGGCCTGTCCCACTGTACGAGGTAATTCACGAGCTCTCCCGAGTTGAACAAAAATCAAACTCGTGGTAAGTATGTATAATGTACCTAGCGGCTACGTCGAGCTCGTGGATGTCCCGTAGCGGCTCGTAATGTTAACGGCATATATTCGGGAAACACGGTAACTCGTGAAGTTTTTTCAGCATTGTGAAAAATGTCCACGAGAGCCCCGAGTACCTATGAACGGCTATTACAGTAATTCTCCGAGTTCGAATCAGGGAAAACTCGGGAGAACTCTTGAATCACCTCGTACAGTGGGACGGACCAGTAGTATGAGTGACATAAGGAATGTGCAGCAAGCATAATCTGTGTGGTAACATATATATAGTATCGACACATTAATCTACATCCTCCCTCTTAAGGAATTAAATGCAAATGCAAACTACTGAGTAGTACAAAGAATTAAATGCAAATGTATGCTGCCAATTATATAAAGCACACATAGTATGTGGCAACAAACTGGAGGAAGTTCAAACATAGCCTGGGTACTTTACGGTAGGCTTACAAACACGACCAGCATGCGTACAGTACAGTCCTGCATCTCCCGTCACTGGGGACACACTAGGGAGTGAAATAGGTGTCGGAGATTGAAATGGCACTCCCGGGGACGAAACAGGAGACATTGGCACAGGTGGAGGCGGTGTGGCCATCGACAAAGTAACCAGATCAGAAACAGGTTGTCATTCGGCTAGTGGTGGATGCAGTCTGCTCGTTTTGTCATACCACCCTTTCTGAATGTCGCGCTTTTGATGTAGTCTGGACTGGACTTCTGATGGTGGGAACACATGCGGAACCAGTGCCTGTTTCGCCACAGGCAATGTGGCTCGGGTCTGCCTTGACATCAGACGCTGAGCGGGTGAACCCAATATTGGGTCGCATGAGATGTTGCGCAGGTTAAGCAGGTCCAGGTACACATCTGACTTTGCTCTGTGAGACTGTTCCATTAATTGTTTGGCACTCCTGATGGCACGTTCAGCTAGTTCATAAGACTGAGGGTATTCAGGGCTGCTGTGATGTGACGAAAACCCCAGTGTGTAGCAAAGTCTTTGATGTACTGGCTTGTAAATTGACTGCCATTATCAGATAGTAGTTGACATGGAGCTCCGTGGTCGGAAAAATGGTGTGCCAGCTTCTGAACTCCCCATGAGAAGTGGGGCTACTTAGAAGAATGATGTCAAACCAACCAGAATACGAGTCGACAAGAACCAGGGTTTGCCATGCCACTCAAATACAATGTTCCGTGTCCGTCATGGTGCGCGAAGCATGGTCAACAGGCCTGTTGCCATTACCAGCACCTTAGAGCCAAGCTGCTCCTAAACCGTACTGTGAGGCGTCACATGTGTGACCGGTAATTTAGCAATAAAGTAGGCGAGAGTGGGGGCACAGACATCTGTTGTTTAAGAGTGTCAAACGCCCTCTGCTGTTGCTCATGCCAGACCCAAACTGTGACTTTGTGGATTAGCTGGCGCAGTGGGACCGATAGTTCACTGAAGTTTGGAATGAATTTCCCCAAGTAATTTACCATGCCAAGTAATCTCTGCAGGCTGAGCACGTCTGTGGGTGCTGGTAACTCGTTGATAGCAATAGTTTTTAATGGATCGGGTTTGAGGCCGTCTTTAGTGAACACTTGGCCTACGTAATTCACCTCATTGACTGAATTTGCACTTTGGAGGGTTTAACTTGAGGTTGATTTCTTTAGCGCAGTCCAGAACCTTCTTTAAATTTGCATTGTGTTCTTGAATAGTTTGTCCAACAATAAGGATATCATCAACTACGATGGAGCATGAATAACCTGCAAACAATTGTTCCATAGCGCGTTGAAATACTTCATTAGCAGAGCTTATGCCAAATGTAATACAAATAAATTTGTAACGTCCAAAGGGTATGCTGAAGGTGGGTAACTTGGAGGAGTTGTGATCCAGGGCAATCTGCCAGAATGAACTATTGGCATCCAGCACTGTGAATACGGTCGCCTTGCCCATCAGCGCTGCAATTTCTTCCACTGTGCGCATGGGATAGTGTGGTCGCTTAATGGCATTGTTTAAATCTTTAGGATTGATGCAAATCCATGTTTCTTCCTTATTCTTTTTCGTTGCTGCGACCATGGTCGTGACCCAATCCGATGGGTCAGCGACGGGGGCAATCACCATGCTGTCGAATTCACCTTGTACCCGGTCCTGCATAGCATGGGGAATCTGGTCTGCCGGACGGACAACTGGGAGTACCTCGAGGTCAGTCATGATTGTGTACTTGATAGGTAACTTGCCCAGCTTGTCGTCGAACAGACTTTTGTATTGTGTCAGGATTTGTTGAGTGAAGCCACATGTAGCAGACAGTTGATAGACAGATGTACTGAGAAGGCACTTATTCTTGGACAATAAGGAAGCTCAGGCTGTGGACAAGTGAATCAAGATAGCATCGTAGCTCGACTTGACTGATAGGGTGCACTGCGTCACCTGCAAATGGAAGTAGAGTGGCAGCCTTGTGATTGATTACCTCGTTTTTTCAACTCCTATTGAGTTCATATAAGGATAAAACGTTGCAACGAGCTCCAGTGTCGAGTTTAACAGTAACATTCATTATGTCAATGAGGAGAGTGACCATGGGATCTTGATGTTTACGGGACAAATCCAACAAGGAATGTATGTTGATATCCAGTTTCTCGTTAGCAGACAGTATGTCCTCGTTAGTCAGAAAAGCTTGCGTACGAGCCGCATGGGAAGGCTCTGGATCTAAGCTCTCATGTTGGAGCAGGTTGACGGATTGCTTTGTCTGTACTCTGTTTCCAAGTGAACGGCAACAACGAATGAAGTGATTTCTGCGTTTACAGAAGTGGCAAAGTTTTCCACAAGCCGGGCAACGTTCACAAATGCCTGCATGCGAACCTCCACAGTTCACACAATTATTAATGAATTTAACAGCAGATCTGCCGGGCACCTGTGAAAACTCGCTGGTCTCCGATAGGAGGCATGGGTTTGAATCCCACTTCTGACACCATGTAGGAAATGACCAGACTCGCACATAATGATTAGAATCCATAGTCTTTTATTAGCAACTCTGCAGAGGAAACACAAGGTGCTTTCGTCTCCATGCATTCATCTAGTTTAACTGGAGAGAGAGAGAGAGAGAGAGAGAGAGAGCTCACTAATAAGCCTGTGGGCGGACCAGTAGTATGATTGACATAATCTGTGTGGTAACATATATATACAAGCATAATCTGTGTGGTAACATATATATAGTATCGACACACTAATCTACACAGCCTGATCAGAAGTCTGGGCCCGGAGTGGTCCCTCAGTCTTATCTCATTCTCTATCTCATAGCCTGTCTCTCAGTCTCTGTTTTGTCTCTCTTTCTTTCTATCTCTTGCTTCCTTGCTCACACAGTCCCTTACAGTCTTTTTTTGTGCTGTTTTTTGCTTTCTGTCCATGTCTCATTCAATTCCTCAGTCACCAGCCCAGGACCACTGGCTTTCCTGTGCTGGTTATGAAGTCATAGAGCATGGAAACGGGCCCATCGGCCCAACTTACCCATGTCGACCAAGATGCCCCACCTGCCCACATTTGGCCCATTTCCATACCTGCTCAAATGTCTTTTAAATGCTGTTATAGTACCTGTCTCAACCACCTCCTATGGCAGCTCATTTCATATACCCATCAGCCTCTATGTGGAAAAAGTTGCCCCTCAGGTTCCTATTAAATCTTTCCCCACTTGCCTTAAACCTATGTCGTCTGGTTCTTGATTCCCCTACTTGGGTATCCTATCTAATCCCCTCATGATTTTATACACCTCTATAAAATCACCCCTCAGCCTCCTGCACTCCAAGGAAAAAAGTCCAAGCCAGCCCAACACCTCTCTCGAATCCTGGCAACATTCTTGTAAATCTTCTCAATACGCTTTCCAGCTTAATCAAAAAAGGAGAACATCTACCATCAAAAATCTGTACATGGCTGATCTCTCTGGGTTCTTGGCTTCTCACAGGTTTATGCCATTTTGATGGTTCAGTTGCTGACGACCTTTGGACTCGTGGCTGTATTTATGTTCTGGTAAGTCTCCTCATTCCAACCTTTGACTTGATGATATATTTGATCACCATGCTACAGATGAACCAGCACTCTGCATGATCCCATTTCCAAACGTTTCTCCAAAGGCTTTAGGCAGGAAGTTCCCAACGCGCTTCAACGTGGGAAGCAGAGTCGCGTTCCTGGAAGTAGTTAAATTTGCAGTTAGTTTAGTTTATTGTCATGTGTACCTAGGTACAGTGAAAAGCATTTTGTTGCGTGCTATCCAGTCAGCGAAAAGACCATACATGATTACAATCGAGCTGTCCACAATGTACAGATAAAGAGAGTAGTGTATAGTGGACAATAAAGTCCAGTAAAGACCGATTAAGGATAGTCCGAGGGTCTCCGTTGAGATAGATGGTAGCTCAGGACCGCTCCCTAGTTGTTGATATGATGGTTCAGTTGCCTGATAACAGTTGGCAAGAAACTGCCCCTGAATCTGGAGGTATCCCCCTTCCACAGTTCTGTACCTCTTGCCTGATGGGAGAGGAGAAGAGGGAGTAACCAGGATGAGGCTCGTCCTTGATTACGCTGGTGGCTTTGTCGAGACAGTGGGCAGTGTAGATGGAGTCAATGGAAAGGAGGTTGGTTTGTGTGATAGTCTGGGCTGCATCCATGATTCTCTGCAATTTCTTGCGGCCTTGGATGGAGCTGTTCCTAAACCAGTTTAAGTCAGATAAGCGCCGGGGTTGCATTTTGAAGTAAAACAAGGGAAGGACCTTCACAGTGAACAGTAGGGGCCTGGGAAGTGTAGTGCAGAGAGATCTTGGAATACAAGCACGTAGTTCCCTGAAAGTGCGGTTGCATATAGACAGCGTGGGAAAGCAGGCTTTTGGAGCGCTTGCCTTCATCAGTCAGGGAATGCAATATAGAATGTAGAAACAAGGAACTGCTCGTGCTGGTTTAAACAGAAGGACACAAAATGTTGGAGTAACTCAGCATCTCTGGAGGACATGGAAAGGCAATGTTTCGGTTCGGGACCTTTCTCTCTTTGGGATTACAGCACTAATTTTCTAGGGGTCTTTGAGAGAAAGGGTCCCCATCCCAAAATGTCATCTGGGCATATTTTCCAGAGATACTGCCTGACCCACTGAGTTACTCCAGCACTTTGTGTCTTTTTTGTAAACCAACACTTGCAGTTCTTTGTTCTACATATAACTGTAAAAACGTCTATATGTATATGGAGACATAAGGTTTAATGAAAACCAATGTTCTTACAGAGAATCAAGGAAAGATATAATGGGGAACAAAGAAATGACAATTAAACACATACCACTATTAATATTATTACAACATTATTTTTAGAATATTATTATTAACTGCAAATTAAATATAGTGTATTTTGTATTTTCCGGCATGTGTATCAGTAATTAACCGGGCTGTTTGAATGTACTTTCTCCTTTGCAGTGAACCAGTCAGGCGACATGCTCGTAAGAATGCAATCTTGTACTACACCTCGTTGTGAGTACAAAACCTCTTCTCACTGTTTGACACCACACTCATTAACTACAATGCTCAACGATTCAGAGAGGCTCCTGATTCTTCATTTTTTTTACCTGAATGAATTTTCTGCACCACCCCAACTATTCAGTTCTATTAACAGTGTATTGATCGGTTCTGTGATTAATGTATTGCCAAATTCTATGATCAGTGTATTACTAAGCTGTACAATGATTATTAGTCACAGGAACTGGCTGCTGTGTTAAGTGCTCTGGTTACAACAAGCATCTGTTTCTGACCCTCAACCCCAGGACTTCTCATTCAGGACTGCTGTGCCACACATTTGATGGCAGCTGCTGAGTTTCCAGTCGAGTCATTTATTGTCACATGCACAAATACATAGGTCAGCCCAGAGCGAGTCCCTTTGTAAATGATCTAGGACAAGGTGCAGATGGATGTTCAAGCGGTTTGATTGGCTCATTCCCTATCAGAGATTCAACCCCGTGATTGGGGCAGCGAGTGACCTCCTGGCTTTTTCCCTCCTGTACATCTTTCTCCTCCCTTATCCTGGGGTAAGCAAAGAGAAGTTGGATGGATGCCCTCCTTGCTGTTTTATTTGTAGCTTAGAGACATTGCCTGCAAGCCCTGGACTTGTACTGGGCTTGTCCCCAGGGAATTGTAGTTGAATGAGTTGAACTCAACCAAGATCAGCCAACTCAATTAGCCAACAAGGGAAGTTGTTGCCATGGATATACTGTACCCAAGGGAGGGTCATTGCCATGGGTTCTACAAATCAAAGGGAGTGTCACACCCAATGGAGGGTCGTTGCCATAGACACCACACCCAATGGAGGGTTTTTGCCATGGCCACTCCACACCCAATGGAGGGTCATTGCCATGGGTACTCTACACCCAATGGAGGGTTGTTGCCATGGGTACACTACACCCAATGGAGGGTTGTTGCCATGGCCACTCGGCACCCAATGGAGGATTGTTGCCATGGGCACTCTACACCCAATGGAGCACCGTTGTCATGGCCACTCCGCTCCCAATGGAGGGTCGTTGCCATGGCCACTCCACACCCAATGGAGGGTCATTGCCAAGGGCACTCTGCACTCAATGGGTGGTCATTGCCATTGGCACTCTTAATCCAATGGAGTGTCATTACATGGGTACTCTGTACCCAATAGAGGATCGTTTGCCATGGGTAGTCCATAACCAATGTTACCACAGGAACTCCATGAGCGATAGAGTCATGGTCACTGGGTGTCCGTGTCCCAGAATCATTCATTACTGAGGGAAGTTCTTGGTACAGGGAGGAGTAACAGTTAAAAGGGCATTTTTCTGCTAATGCACCTTGAACTGTTCTTGTTGTTTCCTGAATCCTGACCGTTTTTTTGTTTTCTTTTCTCCAGTGTGGTCTTCATCACCACCTACCTCATCCTCGCCTGTTGTTCAGGAGTCAGGTCAGTCCCCAACAAAAGTCCCGAGCTGTACCAGTTACATGCATTGCTCGCTCTCTGTCGCTTTCCCATTCCTCTGCCCTTAACAAACCACACAACCTCTTAGTCACTTCCCTGGCACACCTTAAGGTTTAGGTTTATTATTGTCACATATACCAAGGTACAGTGAAACAGTTGTTTTGTATGCTACCCAATCAGATCAGATAATACTACGCATAAATACAATCAAGTCAAATGCAAGTACGATAGGTGGAGCAAGGGGAAGGTACAAAGTGCAGAATATAGTTCTCAGCATTGTCGTGCATCAATTCCAGAAGTGAATCAAAGTTCAATGTCCGCAATGGGGCAGAAGTAAATTGAACAGTACCCAAGCTTATGGAAGGACTATTCAGTAGTCTGATAACAGAGGGGAAGAAGCTGTTCCTGATTCTGCCGGTGTGTGCTTTTAAGCATCTGCACCCTCTGCTGGATGGGAGTGGGGAGAAGGATTGACTGGGGTGGGATTAGAGTAAGGTGGGGAGTCTGGTCTGTAGATGGACACCTTAACTGCGTCAAGTCTGGGTTAAACCATCTGCAAATGAGGCAATGGTTAAACAGATATTGAACCTGTTCTGCTTTATCTCTAAACCATTCATCCTCCCTACGAACCTGCAATTTCTCATTTTCCAGCTTTAGACACACACACATCGACGCTACGGCCATGAAAGCACACCAATGCCTTGACTTCCTCGGAAAAAACAACACCCCCTCAATGTTAGCAAAATAAAGGAGTTACCATTGACTTCCAACAGCAGGTGGTGTGCACACCCCAATCTGTCTCACTGACGCTGGAGTGGAGGTGGTGGACAGTTTTCTGTTCTTAGACGTAAATATCACCAGCAATCAGTCCTGCACCAACCACTTTGATGTGGCCAAGCACACCGACACCTCTAATTCCCCAAACTAGGGAAGTCCAGCATGTCTCCAATACCTCTTACCAACTTTTACAGATGCACCTTGAAAAACATCCGTATTGGGATGCATCGCAGCTTGGTTTGGCAACAGCTCTGCTCAAGACAACATGATATTACAGAGAGTTGTGGATGTAGCCCAGTTCATCGCACAGACCAGACTTCCCACCATTGACTCCATCTACATTTCACAACACCTCGGGAAAGCAGTCAACATAATCAAAGGACACTCACACCCCCAATTATTCCCCCTTTTCCCCTCTCCAGTCGGGCAGAAGAGACAAACGCTTGAAAGCAGGTATCACTAGATTCCGGATCTGCTTCTTCTCCTTTGTGATGAGACTTCTGAACAGTTTGTATCTGCACTCTCCCAATAGCTGTAACATGATAACACTGTTATAGGTCGGTGGGGGCATATTCTAAATGGAATTTAAACTGGTGGACCCACCACCACCAAACTCCAAACTCTAAAAAATAACAGCCTATTGCATTTTATCTGTTTAATTATTGTGTATATGGTCTATGTGTTTGTTTTTCTGCTTTTTTTGTTTTTTTTGTGTGTCAATGTATGTTTTTAATGTCTCTCGGCATGTCTTGTGTGGGGGGTGGTGTGGGGGGGGTAAGGGGGAAACCTTTTTGGTTGCCCCCTCCACGGAGAGGCGACATTTTCCATGTCGCCTCCCCCACGCGCCCGGGGCTTCAGCTGAGGGCGCAGCGAGGACGCTTTCGTTGCGGAGCAGGCGAGACTTTGCCGGGGTTCACCGGAGAGGAGCGCTCCGTTCACTGGCCCGTGGCAGCCTGAAGCCGGTCTGCGCTCCAGCTGGCGGCAGGGCTCGAAATTAGCGGTTGCCCGGGTGCCAATGGCAATTTACAGTCCCGCGGGGCAACCTAAAAGCCATGCCATTTTGCTCTATCTCTCTCTCTCTCTCTCTCTCTGTCACTCTCCGTCTCCGCCCGCCATCCGTGTCCGGCTCTCGAGTCTCGGCTCTCGGCTCTATGCTCCCCACTCGGCATTGCAGGCCGCCTTTACACATGCGCACTGCCATGGCCTGCACATCCTCCCCCTGCACATGCGCACAACCTCGGCCAGCACATCATCGGCCGTGGTAGTGCGCATGTGCCGCCCTGCATATGCGCACTGCCACGGCAACTGGTTGGCATCGGCTACTTTCTCCCTCCCTTTGCATTGTGGGAGATCTTGCCGCCATTGCTCTCCGGTTGCCGCCTCACCGCGACCGCTGAAAACCAACGCAGAATCACTGCCTGGAGCTGGAGTAACTCCCTGGAGTAACTCTTGCTTCTTGGTTTCCTGACCCTCCAAAAATATTCTAAATGGAATTTAAACTGGTGGACCCACCACCACCAAACTCCAAACTCTAAAAAATAACAGCCTATTGCATTTTATCTGTTTATTTATTGTGTATATATATATGGTCTATGGTATATAGACACACTGAACTTTTATCTCCTGTTCTGTATTATGTTACATATTCTGTTGTGCTGCAGCAAGAATTTAATTGTCCAATCTGGGACACATGACAATAAAACTCTCTTGACTCTTGACTTGGACTTAAGCAAAAAAGGGTTCTTGGGAAAAAAGAGCCACCTTAAATTTAGTTGCGTCTGGTTGGGTACCTATAGTAGGGTGAAGACTATTCCATGCTTTAATTGTGCGGGGAAACTCCATGGAGCAGCCAGTATCTCTGGATGGAAGAAATTGGGTGACGTTTCGGGTAGAGATCCTTCTTTAGATTTCCTCTGGTTTTAGTGTTTTTAGTTTAATTTAAAGATACAGCGTGGAAACAGGCCCTTTGGCCCACCGAGTCCATGCCGACCACCGATCACCCGTACACTAGTTCTATCCCACACATTAGCGACGTAAGTCAAGAGTCAAGAGTGTGTTATTCTTTCACGTCCCAGTTAGAACAATGAAATCCCTATTTGCAGCAGCACAACAGGATATGTAAACATAGTACTCTGTAAACAATGTTATAAATGAGAAAACAAAACATCCATACAGACAGCACCAATATTCAGGATCAATTCCGGATCTCACCGGTGTAGGGCAGCTGACACCTAGAGCAGCGGATGCAATAGATGAGGTTGGAGGAGGTGCAGGTGAACCTCTGCCGCACCTGGAAAAACTGCTTGGGTCCTTAAATGGAGTCAAGGGGGGAGGAAAAGCGACAAGTGTAGCATTTCCTGCAGTTGCAAGGGAAAGTGCCAGGAGAGGGGGTGGTTTGGGTGGGAAGGGACGAATTGACCAGGGAGTTACGGAGGGAGTGGTCTCTGCAGAAAGCCAACAGGGGAGAAGATGGGAAGATGTGGCCAGTGATGGGATCCATTGGTAGACAAAGCTGGAGAAAATCAGTGGGTGAGGCAGCATCTATGGAGCGAAGGAATAGGCAACGTTTCGGGTCGAGACCGTTCTTCAGACTGATGTCGGGAGGAGTGGGGGGTAGCAAAAAGAAAGGAAGCGGCAGAGACAGTAGGCTGTGGGAGAACTGGGAATGGGAGGGGAAGGAGGGAGAAAGCAAGCCGTACCTGAAATTGGAGAAGCCAATGTTCATACTGCTGGGGTGTAAACTACCCAAGCAAAATATGAGGTACTGTTCCTCCAATTTACAGTGGGCCTCACTCTGGCCATGGAGGAGCCCAGGACAGATAGGTCGGATTCGGAATGGGAGGGGTAATTGAAGTGCTGAGTCATCGGGAGATCAGGTTGGTTATTACGAACTGAGTGGAGGTGTGTGCGAAGCGATCGCCAAGCATGCACTTGATCTCACTGAGGTTGATCATACGCTGAATAATCCAACCAGATGTTTGTTTGGAAGTGGAAAGAGATAATAGAAATTGCATTAGTTGCAACGTGTAAAAAGAGTTGAGATACTGTATTATAATTTTGCTGCATGTCATTGCGGTATATATCATGTCTTGATTGGTGAATATGTTTAGTTTGCGACTTTATTTGAAGCAGAAATAACATGTGAATGCTTCATTGACCATAATTCCGATTGGTAATTACGCACTTCGTCCGAACACACTATCGCACGCGTCATGCAAGCTGTCTTAAATGACCACCTAAACTGTCATTTGGCAACCTAAAAAGCTGCTGAGGTTGCCCGGCTGGCAACAGGGAAAAAAAGTGAAGTGAGAGCACTGCTGGCGATGTCCGGAGCCTGGGATTCCTCGTTGGGGACCCGGCCGGAGAAGAGCTCTGACCGCCGGCCCGCGGCCTACTTCTACCATGGGCGCGGCGGGGACTTACCATCCGGAGCGGGATTCCTCGCCAGGGATCCCTGGAGAGCAGCTCCGACCGCCGGCCCTACTGTCTGCGGTGGCGGCGGGGACTTTAGATCTTTGACCGCCAGCCAGCGGCCGACACAAACTTGAAGCCGCGGCTCCGGTGGGGAGGCACCGTTTCAGGACTTACCTTGTCTGAACATCTGGACGACCGCAACAGTGACTGCGGAGGGTTGAGGTCCCGGCCACGGGGGAAAATGGAGGAGGACTGGCCAATTTTTGTGCCTTCCACCACAGTGATGAATGCTGTGGTGGATGTTTGTGTTAAATTTTTATTGTGTATTGTGTGTTCTTTTTTTATTGTACCGTTGCTGGCAAATTAATTTCACTTGCACTTTATGTGCTAGTGACGAATAAAACTTGACTTGACACATGATATTCAGCACTCTTTTTACCACCTGTATATGGCTTGATTTTACACAAAGATTGTATGATTCCACTGGAAAGACCACAAAGTTTATTTTACTGTATCTAGGTACACGAGACAAAAATAAATCAGCACACACACAATTCCACTTTATATCCTTCTAAGACAATGTTCCTCAATATTTAGATGATTGGCCTCTCCAATATTTCCTTAGAAATTGCATTGCACTTTTCAAATTGATGCAATTGAAGACATTTTTTTTCCACAGAATAAATTGCAACGATGACAAGTTTCAGATTTGGGGATTAACTCTGGAAATGTGACCACACACTGGCAAACACTCCACCCTGTGATCCTGGTGTGATTTGTGGGTTGGGAATGGGCAGGCTGATGTTACTCCCCGCGGCTCGTGTAATCCTGAGGACAGCCTTCGTTGAACTTCCTAACACTGCACAGGGCTGGGACCCTGTCCGGGTAAAGAAACAAATTGTTATCGCTGCAAAAATCTGCATCAATCCACCCCTCGGTCTACCGCACCCCAGCAAAATCAGCATCCCACTCCCCACGTTATCAGCCCCAGACAGTTGATAGCACAGTTGCTGCACAGTGCAATGCCCCATTTCACCCAGTATCCATCATCTACTCCCCCTTCCCCACCCAACACCCCGAGCACATGCCCCGTGGATCGGGAATGTCTCCCAATCCCAGGCTCCAGAGGGAATCTCGGATCGGAGGCTCCACCTCAGGCAGTGGGAAGCTCGGCAGGAGCCTGAGCATCATCATGATGAGCAGCCCATTGCTCAGCCTGTCTATTGCAGGCTTCAAGGAATACTGCTCTTTATAGAACAGGACAGGAACAGGCCCTTTGGCCCACAAAATCCATTGCTGAAAACAAGGGCAAGTTATACAAATCTCCTCTAGTCTGCATGTGATTCATTCCGTACATATAATGTCACAGTATGGAAACATGCCCTTCAGCCCAACCTGCCCATGCTGACCAAGATGCTCCATCTACGCTCACCCCGCTTGAACTATATTCTACTATACATTAGCTATCCCTATATCTGTGCAAATATCTTTTAAATGTTGTTATTGTACCTGCCTTAATTACCTGGCAGCTTGTTCCATATACCCACCACCTTCTGCAAGAAAAAATTGTCTGCCATGTGTTTATCGAAAAGCCTTTTGAAAGTCACTATCGTATCTGCCACCACCACTAACCCTGACAGTCCTTTTAGGCACCTACCACCCTCTGTGTAAACTAAACACCCCGCACATTTCCCTTAAACTTTGCCCTTTGCCCCTTTCACCCTTAAACCTATGCCCTCTAGTATTTGACATTTCCACCCTGTGAACAAAAGGTATCTCTGTTTCTCAAGGTATAATAACTTTAACCTTTGCCCCTTTCACCTGGGCTTCCCGCTTCACTCAGTACCACTCAAAGGAGGGGCTTAAAAATCTTCACTCCAATGAGTACATTTGCAAATCTCCTGAACTATTATCCAATAAATTGGGATGAGTTTTGAGCAAACAAATCTTTTAAATTTTGTTTCAATCTCCTCTATTCCCTCTCTGCAGGAGGCGGTTTCCCTGGAACGTAATTCTTCTGGCGGTGTTTGTATGTATTTCACATGGTGATGTTGAACCTGACATGTCGATGTACTTGAGCATGTTTTACTTCTAGAAATTGTACTCAAGAAATCTTATACTGTTGGATAATTCTTTATGATAAACTAGTCCTACGTCCCTTCTCTGACAAGGATGTGAAATATCAGGGAGTAGAGGAATTCTTACCAGAGTACAAGAGACAGTTTTAATTACCAACATTATAATTTCATAAGTTCTAGGAGCAGAAATAGGCCCATCGTCTCCTCTGCCATTCAATCATGGCTGATCTATCTTTCCCTCACAACCCCATTATCCTGCCTCTCCCCATAATACCCAACATCCTTTCTAATCAAGAATCTTCCAATTTCCACCTTAAAAATATCTATCTGCCTGTGGCAATGAACTCCACAGATTCACCGCCCTGTGAGTAAAGAAATTCCTGCTGGTCTCCTCATCACAAATCAAGAATATCTACTCTACCTCACATTCTGATTTAAACAACATGCTGTCTACAAATTAGCTAAAATGGTGCCCACACTTCAAAGTACCTCGGTTGCTGTCTCTGTGGCATTTGAACATTCTTTCTGTGACCGCATGGGTTTCCTCCAGGTCCTCTATTTTCCTCCCACATCCCAAAGATCTATGGGTTTTCAGGCTACATGGCCCTCTATAAATTACCTAGTATGTAGGACATAGAACTGGTGTGAAGGGGTGATCAATGGTCAGCATGGCCTTGATGGTAGAGTTGCAACCTCATAGCGCTTGAGACCCAGGTTCAATCCTGACTACAGGTGCCGTCTTTGTACATTCTCCCTGTGACTGCTTGGGAGCTCGTTTCCTCCCACACTTCCAAAGACATACAGGTTTGTAGGTTAATTGGCTTTGGTACAAAAAAATAAAATTGTCCCTAATGTTAGGATAGTGTATGGGATGATCGCCGATCGGCATCGACGCGGTGGGGCAAAAGCACTGTTTTTATACTGTATGTCTAAAGACTACAGTAAAGTCTCTTGAATACCACAAACGCCAACTAAACTACAAACTATGAACTGACTGCAAGCTTTTTTTTGTGCTAATATTGATTTTTTTACTTATTGGAGTTTCTTTTGTTCATTCTGTTATCCATGAGTATGTACTTATAGACCTGTTATGCTGATGCAAGTAAGAATTTCCTTGTTCTTTTTTCGGAACATATGACAACCAAACGCTCTTAACTCCCTTGAAACTGGGAACTGATTGAACTGTTGTGACTGTGAGAGTCTGATACAATCTCTCCTTCTCTCCCCAGACTCTGGCTTTGTCATACATGGCAGGGATGCTCACTATGTAAGAGATGATCACAAACCATCCTTCTGTATATTTGTTCTTGGGATAAGGGCATTGGTAGCAACATTTGGAGTGCTGTGTTCATCTTTGGTCACCATTCTATAGGAAAGATGCCAGATCTTGGAAAAAGTGCAGAGAAGATTTACGATGATGTTGCTAGGACCGGAGGGTCTGAGCTATAGGGAGGTTGGGAAGGGTCGGACTAGTCGTCACGGCGCAAGAGGATGAGGGGTAATCTTATAGAGGTGTATAAAATCATGAGAGGAATAGAGAGGGTGAATGCATAGTCTTTTTACTCCCACGGTAAGGGAATCAAGAACCAGAGGATATAGGTTTAAGATGGAGGGGGGGGGGGAGGGGGGTAACATGAAGGCCAACATTTTCACACCGGTGGTGTTAGGTATATGGAATGAGCTGCCAGAGAAGGTAGTCTATTACCCAGATTAGATGAATCAAGAACTGGCGGGCATAGGTTTAAGGTGAGAGGGGAAAGATTTAATACGAAATTAGGAATCATGGTTAGTCATTTTAATTTCACACTTGTGTTACTCCTTCTTCCAGCGTCCACAACACAAAGACTGTGCTACTGTGCATCGGGATAACGGCCTTGGTGTGTCTAACAGTCACCATCTTCTCCTTCCAAACAAAGGTTGGTGGCACTTCTCGGTCTCTTTCCAAATATGTGCAGTGTTGATGGAGCCCAAATGTGGCAATGTTTATCAAATACACTACTATATAACTATATTTCAATCCACATCGAGGATGACTTCCACCCCACGTGGTACCCAACAGTCACAGACGTCTCCCATGGAGCCCGTGGGCAGCACTTAGTCTCTTTCCAAAACCACCCGGGCTCGGACGTAACCGTGGAAAAGGGGCAGGCAGCCGGCTCGGGCAGAGCCCTCTTCCACCTGGCGCCGTGACTCACCGAATGCCAGGCCTAGGAGCAACCCAACCAGGATATCTTTGGCCCTACCCTCTCCCCTATGCACAGGGTGTCCAAAGATGAGAATGGTGGGTGAGAAGTTCAGCAGAAGGCAAGGAGCAGCCCTTTAGACATTGGAACAGGGGCTCCAACTTCACACACTCCACATACACGTGGAACGCAGACTATTCCAGCCCGCAAAAGTAGCAGGCAGCTGGCGAGTCTGTGAACAGCGGGAGAAAGGGGTTCCAGGGGACTCCTCAGTGCAATACCCTCCACCCCAAGGACCCAATTTAGAGTGGGAGAATCCCTGCTTAGAGGGACCCCCACTGGGGGGACCTCTTGCGACCGAAAGGCAACACCGACTGCCATTTAGTGTCCGGACGGTGGACCAGGGCGAGGAAGTGCAGGGTATGGAGGAGGGGCCCATACAGGAGATGCTTCCCTGCGTCTCGGAGGGAGATGAAGGTGTTGAGGAAAGGCGGCTCATGTGCGGAACCGGCTTCTGAGAAGGATTACGATGCCTGGTTCCGACGAGTACTTCTGGCCTGAGCGGGGGTTTTCTCAGCTGCGAGTACTCCACGTGTTCGAGCCTCCCAGACACTCGGTGGGGTGGGACAAGGGCTGGCCACTCTCACAACGGGGTTCCAGACTCTTAGCAGGTCCCGATAGAAGCCGGTCATCCTCTGCAGGAATGCCACACTGTGGGAGGGGTGGTGCTGAGGGAACGGCACTCTGTGGGAGGGGCAGTACTGAGGGAGCACCGCACTATTGCCATCTTACCAAACTCCTGGAATGTTACCTTGGCTAGCGTGCTGGAGATACAGGGAGAGGTTGGATAAGCTGGGATTTTTTTCTTTAGAGCACAGGAGGCTGAGGTGTACAAGATCATGAGGGGCGTGGATAAAGTGAGCACTCACAGTCATTTTCCCGGGGTGGAAGATTCTAGAACTAGAAGACACAGGATTAAGGTGAAAAGAGCGAGATATCAGAGGGACCTCTTGGGCAACTTTTTCACTCAGAAGGTAGTCTGTATCTGGAATGAATGTTATATGTGGATACAATTATGACTTTTAAAATCACATTTGGACAGATATTTGGATAGGAAGGGTCTATAGAGATACTAGACCGTGGGACCCGTTGGGAGGGAGGGATGGGCGGCCTGTGGCATCACACACACCAACTACCTCCCACACACACATATTAACCACCACCCTTAATATTATATTAATATTATTCATTCACTCCTTTTCCCCCATCCCCCGCGCTATCCACTCACGCATACCCCCCAACTGTGCAGGCGCGGCGAGGGTGAGGTAGAGAGGGAGGGGTTAGAGAGGGAGAGGGTGGGGTTACAGAGGGAGGGGGAGGGGGTAGAGAGGGTAGAGAGGAAACTAGTCCAGTGTGCTAATGTGTCGGCACAGACACGGTGGAGAAATTAAGAGTCAGACTCATACCAATGTGACAGGTTCAGATGGGACAGTGGGTAGTGAGGGGGCGAAGAAAGGTGTGGGACTCATGCGCTGGGAGGAGGGCGATGGGAGTCTGTTAACCCCTTGCTGGGGTAGGGATGTGGATTGCTGCAGCCAGTGTGGCTTTGGGCTGTGTGTGTGTGGTGTGTCCTGGGCCTCGCCCATCCCTCTGACCACTGCCGTTTCTTGCAGGTTGACTTCACCTCGTGCAAGGGGCTGATGTTTGGGCTGGTAATGGCCTTACTACTCACCGGCCTGGTCATGGTCTTCACCGTCCCCTTTGGATATGTAAGTGAACGCGGCTCCGTCCATGACCACAGCCCCTTGGGACAGGGGGCGGCACAGCGGCACGACAGCACAGCGGGTAGATCCACTGCCTCATAGCACCAGAGACCCCTGTTCGATCCTGACCTTGGGTGCTGTCGGTGCTGGTGGGTGGGGGGAGGGGGGGTGAGGGTATAGCTGATGGGGAGGAAAGAGAGTGGGAGAAAAGGGTGATGATGATGTGAGAAAAGTCAGAGGGGAAAAAAAGGGGATTGTTATCAACATTCAACATTCATACCGTTGGGTTGTAAGCTATCCGTAATGAGTGGTTAAACACATATCAAGATACAACCCATTTTTTTAGATCTACTTACAGCATCGATCGGCAGGACTAATGTTCCTAGCAGCTACTCATACTGAATGGTGCAGGCAAGCTCTTGTTAATAAAAAATGCATATTTTGCAGAGCAACTCCCGGAAGTGGCGGCGCTGCCTTGCAGCTGCGGCTCGCCTGCAGTCTGTCTGTTTTTTCTTTTTGTTGTTGTTTTCTTTTGTCTGTTTTAGTTTAGTTTATTAGGTTGTGTAAGTGTGGGGGTGGGGGGGGGTGGGAGAAACATGGTTTTAGTCTCTTCCTTCGGGGGATGCGACCTTTTCTTGTCGTGTCACCTGTCTCCATTTGCGCTGAGGCCTAATGGCGGAGCTGACGGCCTCGGGGCAGTGGCGGCGTTCCGGCAGCGGCAGTGTCCCGACTGGCCCGACCTGGCAGCAGCAGCGGCCCGACTTGGAGCTGTGGCGGCGCTCCAGCGTTCCGACAGCGGCAGCGGCCCGACTTGGAACTATGGCCTGACTTTGGAGCTGTGGCGGCGTTCTGGCGTTCCGGCAGCGGTGGCGGCGTGGCTTCCGAGGCCCGGTGGACAACATCGTCGGGATCTCGCAGGTTACAGGTTGGTGACCTGTTTTCCGGAGCTCCCGCAACAACAACTGCGTCCGCTGGATAGGAGGGCGGCAGCTTTGGCAGCTTCGACCACCCCGGGCCGCGGAGTTTGATTCGGCCCGTTTGCGGAGCTGGATTCAGCCGCGGGACTGACTTACTTACCATCACCCGGTGGGGTCACAACATCAGAGGCCTGGATCACCTCAGCGCAGAGGGAGAACAAGGAGGGAAGAGCCAAAGACTAAGACTTTCGCATATGGGGAAGTTGGTATAGTTACACAAAATCGCCGTATCTAATGGGTGGCCTGCTAACCCGTCCAACGCGTGGAAACAGTTGCTGATAGTGGAGCAGCAGGACCGGCAGTGGGAGGGTATACAAAATGCGAGACATCTGGATGCGGTTCCTTCACTGGAAGGATATGTTGACGGTTGCGTCTGTAAATGGCTCCGTTCGCTTCAACCAGATAAGAGCGCGGTTCTTTGGCTAGGCCGTAGATGTCTCCTAGAAGGCCATAGCCCTTGTTGGTCTGGAGACGAACCACTTGTCCACTGGCGAGAGGTTTAAGTGGCTTGCTGGATTTGTCAAAAAAAAAATTTCTGTGTATCACGTTTGAATTGTTGTTGTTTCTGGACCGCAGGCAGGGAACGATCTTGTGGCTGCAAAAGTTGCTGGGACACAGGCAAGGGAGCACGGGTTTGGCGAGACATCAGTCGTTGGGCTGGGGAACCCAGTATGGGATCCCTTGCAATGTTCCTTAAGTTGAGCAGGTCCAGGTATACGTCCGATTTTGCAAGGTAAGACCGCTCCATTAGTTGTTTTGCGCTTCGGACTGCGGGAACTCAGGGCTACTGGTAATATGTCGGAAGTCCCATAGTTTTGCAAAGTTTTTGAAATGTCTGCCGTTGTCGGACAGAAGTCGTGCAGGGGAGCCGTGCATGGAGAAGTGACGCTGCAACTTCTCGATAACCGCTTTAGAAGTAATGGTTTGGAGTAAGTCGAGGTGGAACCAACCCGAGTAAGAGTCAACAAGAACCAGATAGTGTTTCCTATGCCATTCGAATATGTCATTGGCTAACATGGACCACGGGAGAGGAGGGACCGGGTGCGGCAGTAAAGGCTGCTTCTGCTGATTTGGTGTCAAACTTCGTTTTTTTTGCATATGTATTTGGTCATTCCAGGCCAGTAAAACATGCTTTGTGCCCATTGTAGGGTTGCCTCCACGCCTGGGTCGCCCCTGTGGACGGCGTCGAAGTACTTGTCCTGGCGGACAGCTGGAACAACTGCCTTGTGGCCTTTAACTATAATCCCGTCCTGTAACACCAATTCGTCATGAACCAGGAAGTATGGGCGGACTGCGAGCGGGGTGTTGTGTTGTTAATCCGGCCAGCCATGCCGGATGACTGCAGACAGCAATTGTAAAGTCTCGTCAGCAGCTGTGTGTTCTGCTAGGCTGCTCAAACAATCAGTAGGAACATACAATACCTTCATTACAGATAACTGGTCCTGTTCAGAGAGTTGTTGTTCATTGGTTTTGTGTCTTGATAGCATGTCAGCTATGTGCATGTCCTTGCCTTTCTAATAGACCATATTGAAATCAAATTGCTGCAGCTGCATCATCATTCGTTGTAGGCGGGCTGTTGCAGCGTGGAAGGGTTCGTTCAAAATCGTTACCAATGGCTGGTGATCAGTTTCTATAGTCACAGACTTCCCAAAAACAAAGTCCTTGACTTTTGTGCACGCGAAAACCACTGCGAGAAATTATTTTTCTATCTGGGCGTAACGCTGCTCAGTATCAGTGTGTGAGAGGCGTAAGAAACAGGCTTGCAGTCGCCATCAGTAGTAGTCTTCACTGGGACGCATCGCAGGTGAGCGTTACTGGTAACTCCAAAGCAAAGTCGCAGAGAGTAGGTGCACTAGCCAGCTGCAGTTTGAGAGTGTCAGAAGCCCTTTGGTGTTGTGGATACCAGGACCATACAGTGTCCTTGTGTGACAGTTCTCTCGGGGGCAGATATGTCGCTGAGGTTGGGAATAAATTTCCCCAGGTCGTTGACCATTCCAAGGAACCTTTGTAGACTCAATGTCAGTAGGAACTGGCATTTCGTTGATAGCTGCAGTCTTTGATGGGTCTCGTCTGAGACCATCACTTGGAAAAACATGTCCAACGTAAGTAACTTCTGGGACTCTAAACTTGCACTTCAGGGGATTGAGTTTGACCTGGATGTCTTTGGCACGGTTTAGTACTTTGTTCAAATTGGCGTCATGTTCAGCCAGGTCACGTCCGTAGACGAGAATGTCAGCAACAATTATGGCACATGGATACTCAGCAAACAATTGTTCCATTGTATGCTGAAAAACTTTGCTGGCGGAGTTGATGCCAAAGGGCATTCTCAGAAATTTGTATCGGCCAAAGGGGGTGCCGAACGTGGTAAGATTGGACGAGTCTGGGTCCAGTGGAATCTGCCAAAACGAGCTTTTGGCATCCAGAACGGAGAATACTGATGCATTGCCTATTTGAGCAGCAACTTCCTCTACTGTTCACATAACCTAGTGCAGGCGTTTGATAGCAGTGTTAAGAACTCTGGGGTTTATGCAGATTCGGATCTCCTCCTTGTTTTTCTTTGTTGCGACCACCATGGTGGAAACCCAGTCAGATGGGTCTGTATCTTCGGCAATAACACCCATGGAGACCATCTGCTTCAGTTCATTGTGAACTCTGTCATGCATGGCATGCAGAACACTATGTGGTGCTCGGACCACAGAAGCGATGTTGGGATTGACAACAATGTGGTATTTGAGGGGCAACTTGCCAAGCTCGTCGTTAAACAGATCTTTGTATTGAGAGAGTACTTTTTGAGTGGGCCCGTCAGCGAAAAAGAGTTGATGGACAGCGCGGCCAAAGTATACCAATCCTAGATCGTGGCATGCGTTGATACCGAGCAAAGTCTCTGAATCCCCCATGACAATATAAAACTTTAAGGTTTTTGTGTGCTCGTCTTGTTTGCCCAAGTGCGTGTAGAGCATCTCCCCCGTAAGCCTGATGTGTGGCCGAGGCCTTTTCAATACGTTCAGCATTACCAATTTTTTTTAAAACTCTGATATGAGATGACGTTTCATTTTTCCTCCGTATCAATCTTAATGATCAAAGGCCTGTTATTCACGAACATGGTTACCTCAGGGTCGAGTTGCTCATTAGACGAAGGGAGGAGCGAATGGATGGCAGAGCTGACATCTATACTTTCTGAGAGCGGAGCGGGGGCTGACAAGCCAGGCTCTAAGCATTCGTTATGTAGTGCCAGAATGTTTATGCACTAAAAAACTCTGAAATAGGCAGGCAAAAAGGCATAATGAAATTACAAAAAAGACACTAAAAAGGCATTTATTGACAAAAAAGGCATTTATTTTCACCACCAAACTATGGTTAAAAATGATAATATAAAGGTATGCTACATTAAATGACCACATTTGCCTGGTTGCACATAATTACTAGCATTTTTTTCAAATTATCTGGTGTTAAACGATGCCGTCTGTCAGACAGAATATGCTTCAGTTGTGAAAAACTTATTTCTACCTCGAGGTCACTGGTGCATACCCGAAACAAGCTACAGACTCTATGTTCATGTCGCTATCTTGTGCATTATAACTACCTTTGAGAACTTTAGCTATGTTTTTTATTTCCTCAAGGTCTTTGTTAGCTAAAATCACTCTCTCACATTTTTCTTGTATGTCTTTACCTACATCGCCAGGAACTTTACGAATATCGTCAGATACTTTGTTGAAAACCTGCAAGTTATTCACTAATGTTTTGCCACGTTTCTCAAAGGAAATGATAGCTTGTGGGAAGTTTGCAAAATTGGAAGCAATAAACACAAGATCACGGTGGAAGGACTTTTCTGCATGATTTCACTGACGATCCTGACTGCAGCAGATTCTTCTACTTCAAAACAGTTGATGATTTATTTTATCTTTTCAAAATTTGCAGCATAGTAGAGTGCAGCAGGGAGCCATGTA
Organism: Okamejei kenojei; assembly: GCA_035221665.1. Taxonomy (NCBI): domain Eukaryota; kingdom Metazoa; phylum Chordata; class Chondrichthyes; order Rajiformes; family Rajidae; genus Okamejei; species Okamejei kenojei. Next base: position 39,265,522 of record CM069134.1, read on the forward strand.
CCCCACCTAGTCAAAACAGGCCGTGGAGGTAGCGTAATCTCGTGTGCCATTTTTTTGAACAACTGAACACGTGACGGTGCTTTGAGGAGCTTTTTCTTGACATTAGAAACTAGGCGATCGACACTTGGAAACAAGCTACGTATACGCTTGGCAATTCTATGAAGGCCAAGCTAAGCATGTCAAATGCAACATTTTGGGGAATAAAACTTTGTCACAAACAGAAGAACATTCTTGTGTTTTATACCTTCTGGCCAAAGTACAGCAAGTGAAGATATAAACAACTGAGCAATAGTTGAGCTGTTTGACTTCTCCAATACTTCCAATGTCAACAAATGTTCCTTTGATGGTTGACCTGCCTCCAGTGTACCGATGACCACATTGGCAACATATCTCCCCACAGCAACAGTTGTCTCGTCTATTGAGATCCATATTTTGTTGCCTGCAACTTAATCTCTAATTTTCTGCACAACAATGCTGAAGTTGCTGTCAACATAATTTTTCTGTAATGATGACTCACTTGGTATATGTTCCTCTGTGTATTTCTCTAAAAAACCTCAGAGATTTGTTTTCCAATTTCCACAGTGGAATTCCAGCATCAATGAATGCCTTGCACAGATCACTCAAACTCAGATTTGCGATTGCAGCCAGCAATAAACGTAGTGAGGAGGCATACTTGGGTATTTCGCTTGGGTAGTCTACACCCCAGCGGATCAACATTGACTTCCCTAATTTTAGATAGCCCTTGTCTTCTCCCTCCTCCCAGCTCTCCTTCAAGTCCAACTGTCTCCACCTCTTCCTTTCTTTTTCTTGCCCCCCCCACATCAGTCTGAAGAAGGGTCTCGACCCAAAACGTTGCCTATTCCTTCTCTCCATAGATGCTGCCTCACCCGCTGAGTTTCTCCAGCATTTTTTGTCTACTTTCGATTATTCCAGAATCTGCAGTTCTTTCTTAAATAGATCTTTGAGAAGACTGAACCAGCGGGCAGCGGCACGAATAAATGAATGACCGACGATGGTGCTCCCGGTTGCGCTCCGGTGGTGGAAGTTTTCTTGTAAGTTATAATATGTTAACACGTTAATAATAACATTCATATTAACGTGTTAACAGAAAACATCATTGTAATCATGGTACAACTAGAGAAAATAGCACGACCTTTTAACAAAACTGCAAAAAAGGCTGATTTAGGCACTCAATTGTGAAAAAGGCATTATCCTGGTGAAATCATCAAAAAAGGCATTATGGCAAAATCCTGGCTCTAGTTATTAGCAAGTTCATGTTGTAACAGGTGGAGGCTTGTTCTTGGAGCTGGCTGAGTCTCACGGGAACGGCAGTATCTAGCAAAGTGGTTTAATTTCTTGCAGAAATTACCGGTTTTACCATAAGCAACACAGAACTGCCGACTCGCAGCATGCAAATAGTTGCAATTTTGACATCGAACAGCAGACCCTTTGCCAGGCAGGGGAGGGCTGGGAAGGGGTGTTACGAGAGGAGGTGTCTGTAAAGTTGACACTATACTGTGGACGGTGACCGGAGGGCACAGACTCAGTGTGCGAAGAGGTTATCTCAGCAATCCGACAGGCGTGCTCTGCTTGATTAAGGGTTAGGTCAGTATTACGAAGAAGTTCACTCCTTAACTTGCTATCAAACATCCCTCCAACAAGCTTGTCATGGATGAGTTAATCATACAGATCACAAAACTGGCAGCGTGCATCCATGTGTTTCAAGCCGCTAATAAAACGTTCAATCAGTTCATCAATCTGTTGCATACGAGCATAAAACTTGGTACATTCAATAATGTAGTTCGAGGGCAGGTAGCACAACAGTCTCAACTTTGCAAGTAGAATGTCAGGGTCATCATTCGTCTCTGCAGGCACTAGGACCTGTCCATTAGCATCCAAAATGACAGGCTCGAATGTAAAATTGTCGGCGCGATTCATTGCCTCAGGTCCCGCTAAGTTGAGCAATACAGAAGCACGCACATCGGTGAACGATGAACGATGCGAACATAGTGAGTGTAGTCACGCTCGAAAAGATGCCAGCGTTCAGCAATGTCAACCAAAGATTAGAGGACGGCGAGATGAATTTGTCATGATAGAGATAACTCGCACAGAAACAAATTTAATAAACAAAACCCGATAAACGTGAACGGAGTAGGTAAGACTCACTCTCTGACACCATGTCATGAGTGGAGTCAAACACACATCAAGACACAACACATGTTTATTAGATCTACTTACAGCATCGATCTGCAGGACATTACAATTCCTAGCAGATACTCATACTGAATGGTGCAGGCAAGCTCTTGTTAATATAAAATGCATATTAGGCGGAGCCACTACTAACAAGCACTACAATTAGCTAGTAGGAAATAAAAAATAAAATACCTCCTTTAAATTTTCCACCTCTCACCTTAAAGCTATGCCCTCGAGTCTTTGACATTTCCATCCAGTAAGTAAGTTTATTGGCCAAGTATTTACATACAAGGAATTTGCCTTGGTGCTCCGCCCACAAGTAACAACATGACATACAGTGACAGTTACGAATGACTCAGAAAACACTAAACATTAAATATAATAAGACATTAATGATAAAACACCATTGATCAAGCATGTGAACCAATAAAATACCAGATCAAAGGGAGGCTACAGATTTTTGGCTGTTGAATAGAGCAGCTACTCGTGGATAAAAACTGTTTTTATGTCTGGCTGTGGCAGAATTGACAATCCGGAGTCGCCTTCCAGAGGGAAGTGATTCAACGAGTTTGAGGTCAGTGTGAGAGGGGTCAGAGATGGTCTTGCCCGCTCGCTTCCTGGCCCTTGCAGTTCATCAAAGGAGGGAAGGTTGCAGCCAATAACTTTCTCTGCTGATCGGACGATTCGCTGCAGCCTCCAGGTGTCATGCTTGGTGGCTGAGCCAAACCAGACCATGATGGAGAAGGTGAGGACAGACTCTACGATGGCCGTGTAGAATTGGACCATCATTGCCTGTGGCAGATTGTGCTTCCTCAGCTGCCGCAGGAAGTACATCCTCTGTTGTGCCTTTTTGTCTATTTTGATGGTAGCCCCCGACTTAAGGTCCTTGGAGATGATGGTTCCCAGGAACTTAAAAGACTCCACAGATGTGACTGTGGTGTTGTTGATGGTGAGTGGGATGAGGGGAGGGGGAGCTCTCCTAAAGTCTACAATCAATTCCACTGTCTTAAGAGCATTGAGCTCTAGGTTGTTGCTAAGGCACCAGGACGCCAGCTGTGACACTTCCTGTTTGTAAGCAGATTCCTCCCCATCCTGGATCAGTCGAATCAGGGTTGTGTCGTCTGCAAACTTGAGAAGCTTGACAGAGGTGTCTGTGGAGGTGCAGTCGTTGGTGTAGAGAGAGTAGAGGTGAGGAGACGGTACGCAGCCTTGCGGTGCTCCTATGCTGAGCGTTTGCGGGTCCGAGATGTGCTTTCCCAGCCTCACATGCTGCTTCCTGTCTATCAAGAAGTTGGTGATCCACTGACAGAGGGGTTCAGGCACAGTCAACTCGGAAAGTTTGGAGTGTAGTAGCTCTGGCACAATAGTGTTGAATGCAGAGCTAAAATCAACAAACAGGATCCTCTCATAGGTCCCCTGGCGGTCTTGGTGCTGTAGGATGAAGTGCAGGCCCAGGTTGACTGCATCATCCACAGATCTATTGGCCCGATATGCAACAGGGAGTTTGTGATATTTTGCAGCTTGGCTAGCACAAGCCTTTCGAGTGTCTTCATGACTACAGAGGTCAGTGCAACAGGCCTGTAGTCATTAAGACAAGTAATCCTTGCCTTTTTGGGTACAGGGACAATAGTGGAGACTTTGAAGCAGGCAGGGACAGTACATGTTTGCAGGGACTGGTTAAAAATGTCTGCATAGACCGGTGCCAGCTGTTTGCTTAAGATTAGAGGGGGAAACATTGTCGGGTCCTGGAGATTTCCGGCTCTTTTGTCCTTTTGATATTGGATAAGTTATGTTGTGCAGCACAGAGGGTGTGGATCTTTCCTTGGGTAAAGATTTTGACTGTCTACTCTATCCATGCCTTTCATAATTTAATATACTTCTATTACGTCTTTCCACAACCTACGGTGTTCCAGAGAAAACAATCCAAGTCTGTCCAACCTCTTCCAGTATCTAATACCCCCTAATCCAGGCAGCATTATAGTAAACAAAAGGACATGAAGTGCTACAGTAACTCTGCGAGTCAGGCCGAATCTCTGGCGAACATGGATAGGTGTCAAAGAAGGGTCCTGACCTGAAATGTCACCTATCCATGTTCTCCAGAGATGCTGCCTATCCCACTAGGTTACTCCAGCACTTTGTGTAATTTTGTGTATTGACCAGCATCTGTTTCTACACATTGTTTGTTTGGAGATACAGCGTGGATATAGGCCCTTAGGCCCACCGAATCCACACTGACCAATGATCACGCTGTACAGTTGTGAGTCGTACAGTACCTTTGGGGTATTTTCAGTTCTGTTCTCCCTGCTATAGGAAAGACAGAAGCTTTTCACTGTACCTCGGTACACATGACAATAAACTAAACTGAATTAAGTGTAAGAAAGAACTGCAGATGCTGGTAAAATCGAAGATAAACACAAAATGCTGGAGTAACTCAGCGGGTGAGGCAGCATCTCTGGAGAGAAGGAATGGGCGACGTTTCGGGTCGAGACCCTTCTTCAGACTGATGTTGGGGGGCAGGGCCAAGATAGAATGCAGGCGGAGACTGAAAGACTAGAGGGAGAACAGGGAAAAGGAGGGGATGGAGAGAAAACAAGGGCTATCTGAAGTTAGAGAAGTCAATGTTCATACCGCTGGGGTGTAAACTACCCAAGCGAAATATGAGGTGCTGTTCCTCCAATTTGCGCTGGACCTCACTCTGACAACGGAGGAGGCCCAGGACAGAAAGGTCAGATTGGGAATGGGAGGGGGAGTTGAAGTGCTGGGCCACCGGAAGATCAGCTTGGTTAAGACGGACTGAGCGGAGGTGTTCAGCAAAATGATCGTCGAGCCTGCGCTTGGTCTCGCCGATGTAGAGAAGCTGACACCTGTTATAGCGGATACAGTAGATGAGGTTGGAGGAGGTGCAATTGAACCTCTGCCTCACCTGGAAAGACTGTTTGGGTCCTAGGATGTAGTCGAGGGGGGAGGTAAAGGGACAGGTGCTGCATCTCCTGCGGTAGCTGGGGAAAGTACCTGGGGAGGGGGTGTTTTTTGTGGGAAGGGACGAGTTGACCAGGGAGTTACGGAGGGAACGGTCTCTGCGGAAAGCAGAAAGGGGTGGAGATGGGTAGATGTGGCCAGTAGTGGGATCCCGTTGGAGGTGGCGGAAATGTTGGAGGATTATATGCTGTATGCGACGGCTGATGGGGTGGAAGGTGAGGACAAGGGGGACTCTTGTTACAAATGGGGTGAGGGGGAGTAAGAGCAGAGCTGTGGGATATTGAGGAGACCCTAGTGAGAGCCTCATCTATAATGGAAGAGCGGAAACCCGTTCCCTAATTAGGATTAGGACATCTCCGATGCCCTGGTATGCAACACCTCATCCTGGACGCAGATGCGGCGTAAACGGAGGAATTAGGAGTAGGGGATAGAGTCTTTACAGGAAGCAGGGTGGGAAGAAGTGTAGTCAAGATAGCTGTGGGAGCGAGTAGGTTTGTAGTAGATGTCAGTCGATAGTCTGTTTCCTGTGATGGAGATGGTGAGATCTAGAAACTGTAGGGAGATGTCGGAGATGGTCCAAGTGAATTTGAGTGCAGGATGGAAATTAGTAGTGAAGTTGATGAAGTCAGTGAGTTCTGCATGGGTGCAGGAGGTAGAACCAATGCAGTCATCAATGTAGCGGAGGTAGAGTGCGGGGATAGGGCCAGTGTACGCCTGGAGCAGGGATTGTTCAACGTACCCTACGAAGAGGCATAGTTAGGGCCCAAGAGAGTGCCCATAGCTACGCCTTGGATTTGGAGAAAGTGGGAGGAGTCAAAGGAGAAGTTGTTGAGGGTAAGAACCAGCTCTACCAGGCGGAGGAGAGTATTGTTGGATGGAAATTGGGTAGTTCTGCGGTTGAAGAAGAAACGGAGGGCTTTAAGACCCTCCTGGTGGGGAAAGCATGCTTGGAAGATTTATGATGTTGCCAGGACTTTAGAGTCTGAGCTATGTGAAGGGCAGGCAAGGCCTTTATTCCTTGGAGCTCAGGATACTAAAAAGGGTGATCTTATAGAGGTGTATAAAATCATGAAGGGGATAGGGCAAATGCAGAATATATTTCCCTGGGTAACAGAATCAAGAACCAAGGACATAGGCTGAAGGTGAAGTAGATTTAATAGGAACCCGAGGGGCAACTATTTCCATGCAGTGGGATGGTGGATGTATGGAACGAGCTGCCAGATGAGGTAGTTGAGGCAGGTAGAATCACAATTTTTAAAAGTCACTTGGACAGGTACATGGATATTAAAGATTTAGAGGAATATGAGCCAAACGTGGGCAGGAGGGACTAGCTTAGACGTGGCATCTTAGTCAGCAAGGGGATTTCCAGGCTGTGTAATGCTAAACTACCTCTCACTGCCTCCTGCCGTTCTGATTTCAGCTGCCATGGTTACAGACCGTTTATGCAGGACTTGGAGCCATCGTCTTCACTGTGGTAAATAAATCATAACCTTTTTCCCCGTTACCTTATTTGTTAGAGGGCCTGGGCCTCAGGGAGTTGCAAGGGTGAATCCATGTTCTTTCCGCGGGAGCTCCGCGAGGTTACAAAACACTGCTGTTCACAATCTCCTGGTCTCTTCACTCCCAACACCCCCCCCCCCCCCCCCCCCCCCCCGCGCTCCCTCGGCAGTCTGGCCTCTGTGGAACAGACTTGCAACAAAGGCACTAAGTGCCTAAGTGACTTAATGGGACTAGCAGCATCTCTGGAAAACGCAGATATTTGATTGGTATCAAGGGTTATGGGGAGAATGCAAGAGAATGGGGTTGAGATGATAGATCAGCCGCTCACTGCCTGCCTCCCCCTGCTGTGCCGGGAGCTTGCGGTGCTGCCGCTTACTGCCTCCCCCTGCTGGGCTGGGCCGGGCCGGGCCGGGCCGGGAGACCGCGGTGCTGCTGCTCACTGCCTCCCCCTGGGTACACAGCGGGTGCAGCAGCACCTAAGGAGCGAAGGAGATAGGCGACGTTTCGGGTCGAGACCCTTGGGCAGGACCCGAAACGTCGCCTATCTCCTTCGCTCCTTAGATGCTGCTGCGCCCGCTGAGTTTCTCCAGCTTTTTGTGTACCCTCGATTCTCCAGCATCTGCAGTTCCTTCTTTAAAAAAAAAATCACTGCCTCCCCCTGCTGGGCTGGGCCGGGCCGGGAGACCGCGTTGCTGCTGCTCACTGCCTCCCCCTGCTGGGCTGGGCCGGGCCGGGAGCCCGCGGTGCTGCTGCTCTGTGCCTCCCCCTGCTGGGCTGGGCCGGGCCGGGAGCCCGCGGTGCTGCCGCTCTGTGCCTCCCCCTGCTGGCGTGGAGCCCGCGGTCGTCCCTCTTTCACCTCTCCCCTTGTCCCGACAGTTCCTGGCTTACGACACGCAGCTGCTGGTGGGCAACAAGCGCTACTCGCTGAGCCCCGAAGAGCACATCTTCGCCGCGCTCTGCCTCTACGTCGACATCGTCTTCATCTTCTTCTTCATGCTCCAACTCTTCGGAGGCCGCGAGTGAGCAGCCCGCGGACGCTCGGCCCTTTCCCACCCGCCTATCCCTCCGCCGGAGAAACCAACACGGCTCGATCCCCGCTTCCAGCACCAGTCACCGCTCCGTGAACCTCACTCCCGGGACCCGCTCCTTCCTCGCCCTCTGCTCAACCTGCCCCCACTTCTGCTGACTTCTCCCGCATCACATATCTCTTTCCCGTTCTGCAGACACCGCCCCAGGTCACCTCAGCTCAAATCTTCCCCGACTCCGTTCGACGGGGGTTGGGGCAGCGATTATCTGCCGAGTCAGAACTTTATTCCAACCTAAGATTTTTGATTCCAGCCGTCTTCCCTCCCACCAAGTCTAAGACCATTATTACCGACCCTCCCTTCCAACAGAGCAGGCGGCGACTCTCCTCCCCCCCGATCAGCATACAGTACAATATATCAATATTGTAGAAGTGGGCAAATGTTGGAGCGAACTCCTCTCCTATCCCCGGAACAAAGGCGGCTCCGCCTCACCGCCTGTCCCGGGGCCCACGCTGCCCCCGCACCCACTTCAACACATCTCAGCTGTAAAATTCTTTCCAATTCTCTCTCTGTGGTGGCGACGGTATTTTCCGTAACCTCTGTGCCCCGTTCAATTAAAATATTGTTACAACTTTTCAATTGTTTTCGTTCGTGGAATCGGAAAACGTTAAAGTATTTGAATCGACCTCATTGCCCAGAGCTTCCTCCTTAATTGGACGATTATTTGGAGACAAGAAACTGCAGATACTGGAATCTTGAGCAAAGCACTAAGTGCAGGAGGAACTCAGCGGGTCGGGCAGCATCTGTGGAGGGAATGGACAGACAGCGTTTCGGGTCAGGACCCCTCTTCAGACTCGTATGACGCGTTGAATTCCTCCAGCACTTTGTGTTCTGTTCAGGATTTCAGTTTCTTGTGTCTCCAGAAATTGACCACTTTGCCGAACCGGATACTATTGAAAGTGTTTAGATGGATAAATTAGTCATAAATCAATCACACCGTATTGTTTATGTCTGAAGAAGGGTCTCGACCGGAAACGTTGCAAATTCCTTCTCTCCATAGATGCTGCCTCACCGGCTGAGTTTCTCCAGCATTTTGTGTCTGCACAACATATTGTGTTCAGTTTCGACCATCCTGTTATAGGAAGGATGTAGTTAAGTTGGAAAGGATGCAGCGAAGGTAGGCACAACTGCTGGAGTAACTCAGCGGGACAGGTAGCATCTCTGGAGATAGGAATGGGCGACGTTTCGGGTCGAGACCCTTCTTCAGGATGCAGCGAAGATCGCGAGGATCTTGCCAGGACTTATAACCATATAACAATTACAGCACGGAAACAGGCCCTCTCGGCCCTTCCTGTCCATGCCGACCATTTGTTTTCCCCTAGTCCCATCTACCTGCACTCAGACCATACCCCTCCATTCCCTTCACGTCCATATACCTATCCATTTTACTTTTAAATGTTAAAATCGATCCTGCCTCCACCACTTCTGCTGAAAGCTCATTCCACACAGCCACCACCCTCTGAGTAAAGAAGTTCCCCCACGTTACCCCTAAACTTCTGTCCCTTAATTCTCATGTCATGCCCTCTTGTTTGAATCTTCCCTACCCTCAATGGGAAAAGCTTATCCACGTCAACTCTGTCTATCCCTTTCATAATTTTAAAGACCTCAATCAAGTCCCCCCTTAACCTTCTGCGCTCCAAAGAATAAAGACCTAATTTGTTTATCCTTTCTCTGTAACATAGTTGCTGGAACCCTGGCAACATTCTAGTAAATCTCCTCTGTACTCTCTCTATTTTGTTGACATCCTTCCTACAATTAGGCGACCAAAATTGTACACCATACTCCAGAATTGGTCTTACCAATGCCTTGTACAATTTTAACATTACTTCCCTACTCCTATATTCAATGCTCCAACTTGAGGGCCTGAGCTACAGGGAGAGGTTGGGCTGGCTAGGACTTTATTCCTTGGAGCGCAACAGGATGAAAGGTGATCTGGAGGTGTATTAGATCATGAGGGGGAATAGATAAGAGTGAGTGCACAATATTTTTTCCCGGGTAAGCGAGTGAAAGGAGAGGGGAAAGATTTGATAGGAAACTAATGGGAATTTTTGTTTTCACGTGGAAGGTGGTGGGTGTATATTGAATAAGCTGCCTGAGGAGGTAGTTGAGGCAGGTATAATATAACAATTTAAAATACACTTGGGCATGTACATGGATTAGAAAGATTTAGAGGGATAGGACCAAATGTAGGGAAATGGGCCTAGCGTTATTAGGGCACCTTGGTTGGCACGGATGAGTTGGGCCGATGTGCCAGTCTCTGTGCTGTACAGCAAAATTACTATCTAAATGGCGTCAAGTTGGGAAAAGGGGAAGTACAGCGGGATCTGGGGGCCCTTGTACATCAGTCTAAGAAAGTAAGCATGCAGGTACAGCAGGCAGTGAAGAAAGCAAATGGCATGTTGGCCTTTATAACAAGAGGAATCGAATATAGGAGCAAAGAGGTCCTTCTGCAGTACAGAGCCCTAGAGAGACCACACCTGGAGTATTGTGTGCAGTTTTGGTCCCCTAATTTGAGGAAGGACATTCTTGCTATTGAGGGAGTGACCTTGTAGGTTTACAAGGTTAATTCCCTGGACTGTCATGTGCTGAGAGAATGGACCAGCTGGGCATGTACACTCTGGAGTTTAGAAGGATGAGAGGGGATCTCATTGAAACATATAAGATTGTTAAGGGCTTGGAAACTCTAGAGGAAGGAAACATAGAAACATATAAAACAGGTGCAGGAGGAGGCCATTCGGCCCTTCGAGCCAGCTCCGCCATTTATTGTGATAATGGCTGATTGTCCGCTATCAATAACCCTGCCTGCCTTCTCCCCATATCCCTTGACTCCACTAGCCCCTAGAGCTCTATCCAACTCCCTCTTATATCCATCCAGTGATTTGGCCTCCACTGCCCCCTGTGACAGGGAATTCCATAAATTCACAACTCTCTGGGTAAAAAAGCTTTTCCTCAGCTCAGTCTTAAATGACCTCTCCTTTATTCTAAGACTATGGCCCCTGGTTCTGGACTCACCCAACATTGGGAACATTTTTCCTGCATCTAGCTTGTCCAGTCCTTTTATAATTTTATATGTTTCTATAAGATCCCCCCCTCATCCTTCTATACTCCAGTGAATACAAGCCTAGTCTTTTCAATCTTTCCTCATATCACAGTCCCGCCATCCCAGGGATCAATCTCGTGAACCTACGCTGCACTGTCTCAATCACAAGGATGTCCTTCCTCAAATTAGGTGACCCAAACTGTACACAATACTCCAGATGTGGTCTCACCAGAGCCCTATACAACTGCAGAAGAACCTCTTTACTCCTGTACTGAAATCCTCTTATTATGAAGGCCAACAATCCATTTGCTTTCTTCACTGCCTGCTGTACCTGCACGTCAACTTTCAGTGACTGGTGTACAAGGACACCCAGGTCTTGCTGTACTTCCCCCTTACCTAACCTAACCCCATTGAGATAATAATCTGCCCCCTTGTTTTTGCCACCAAAGTGGATAACCTCACATGTATCTATGTTATACTGCATCTGCCACGCATCTGCCCACTCACTCAACCTGTCCAGATCCCCCTGCAACCTCCTAACATCCTCTTCACAGTTCACACTGCCACCCAGGTTTGTGTCATCCGCTAACTTGCTAGTGTTGCTCCTAATTTCCTCTTCCAAATCATTAATATATATGGTAAACAGTTGCGGCCCCAACACCGAACCTTGCGGCACTCCACTCGCCACTGCCTGCCGTTCTGAAAAGGACCCGTTCACTCCTACTCTTTGCTTCCAGACTACCAACCAATTTTCTATCCATGTCAACACCCTACCCCCAATACCATGTGCTCTAATTTTAGTCACCAGTCTCTCGTGCGGGACCTTATCAAAGGCTTTCTGAAAGTCTAGATACACTACATCCACTGGCACCCCTTCATCCATTTTAATTGTCACATCCTCAAAAAATTCCAGCAGATTTGACTTTGCTACTCTTTTTCCCTTAACATATCTAAAGAAGCTTTTACTGTCCTTCTATATATTCCTGGCCAGCCTCCCCTGGTACGTCATCTTTTCAGCCCGTATTGCCCGTTTTGTTTCCTTTTGTTGTCCTATGAAAGTTTCCCAATCCTCCGGCTTCCGGCTACTCTTTGCTGTGTTATACATCTTTTCTTTTAGTTTTATTCTGTCCCTAACCTCTCTTGTCAGCCATGGTTGGCTCTACTCCCCTTAGAATCTTTCTTCCTCTTTGGAATGAAATGATCTTGCGTCTTCCAGATTATGCCCAGAAATTCCTGCCATTGCTGTTCCACCGTCATTCCGGCTAGGATCCCTTTCCAGTCTACTTTGGCTAGCTCCCCTCTCATGCCTTCATAGTCCCCTGTGTTCAACTGCATCACTGCCACTTCCGATTTAACCTTCTCCTTCTCAAATTGCAGATTAAAACTAATCATATTATGATCACTACCCCCAAGCGGTTCCTTTACTTCGAGTTCTCATATGATATCTGATTCCCGGTGTTGGGGGAGTCCAGAACCAGGGGCCACAGTTTAAGAATAAGGAGTAAGCCAATTAGAATGGAGACGAGGAAATACCTTTTCTCTCAGTCTGTGGAATTCTCTGCCTCAGAGGGCGGTGGAGGCAGGTTCTCTGGATGCTTTCAAGAGAGAGCTAGATAGGGCTCTTAAAAATAGCGGAGTCAGGGGATATGGGGAGAAGGCAGGAACGGGGTACTGATTGGGGATGATCAGCCATGATCACATTGAATGGCGGTGCTGGCTCGAAGGGCCAAATGGCTTACTCCTGCACCTTTTGTCTATTGTCTAAAATCTAGTTAGTTTCAAAAATGGAGAGAGTCAGAACTGGACCTAGAGTGGAGATTTTTGATTGGAGAAAGGTTAACTTTGAGGGAATGCGTAAGGATTTAAAAGGAGTGAATTGGGACACTTTGTTTTATGGGAAGAATGTAGAAGAGAAATGGAGGACATTTAAAGGGGAAATTGTAAGAGTACAGAATATTTATGTCCCTGTTAGGTTGAAAGGAAATAGTAAAAATTGGAAAGAGCCATGGTTTTCAAGGGAAATTGGACACTTGTTTCGAAAAAAGAGAGATATCTACAATAATTATAGGAGGCATGGAGTAAATGAGGTACTAGAGGAGTATAAAGAATGTAAAAAGAATCTTAAGAAAGAAATTAGGAAGGCTAAAAGATATGAGGTTGCTTTGGCAAGAAAGGTGAAAGTAAATCCAAAGGGTTTCTAGTTATATTAATAGCAAAAGGATAACGAGGGACAAAATTGGACCATTAGAGAGCCAGAATGGACAGCTATCTACAGAGCCAAAAGAGATGGGGGAGATATTGAACAATTTATTTTCTTCGGTATTCACCAAGGAGAAGGATATTGAACTCTGTGAGGTAAGGGAAAAAAGTAGCTATGGAAACGATGAGATTCAAAGAGGAGGAAGTACTGACCCTTTTGAAAAATATAAAAGTGGATAAGTCTCCAGGTCCTGACAGGATATTCCCTAGGACATTGAGGGAAGTTAGTGTAGAAATAGCAGGAGCTGTGACGGAAATATTTCAAATGTCATTAGAAACGGGAATAGTGCCGGAGGATTGGCGTACTGCGCATGTTGTTCCATTGTTTAAAAAGGGTTCAAAGAATAAACCTAGCAATTATAGACCTGTTAGTTTTACGTCAGTGGTGGGCAAATTAATGGAAAGGATACTTAGAGATAATATATATAAGCATCTGGATAAACAGGGTCTGATCAGGAACAGTCAACATGGATTTGTGCCTGGAAGGTCATGTTTGACAAACCTTCTTGAATTTTTTGAAGCGGTTACTAGGGAAATTGATGAGGGTAAAGCAGTGGACGTTGTCTATATGGATTTCAGTAAGGCCTTTGACAAGGTTCCCCATGGAAGGTTGGTTAAGAAGGTTCAATCTTTGGGTGTTAATGGCGGAGTAGCAAGATGGATTCAACAGTGGCTGAATGGGAGATGTCAGAGAGTAATGGTGGATGGCTGTTTGTCAGGTTGGAAGCCGGTGACCAGTGGGATGCCTCAGGGATCTGTGTTGGGTCCACTGTTGTTTTGTCATGTACATCAATGATCTGGATGATGGGGTGGAAAATTGGATAAGTAAGTATGCAGATGATACTAAGATAGGTGACGTTGTGGATAATGAAGTAGATTTTCAAAGTACAGAGAGATTTGGGCCATTTGGAAAAGTGGGCTGAAAGATGGCAGATGGAGTTCAATGCTGATAAGTGTGAAGTGCTACATCTTGGCAGGACAAATCAAAATAGGACGTACATGGTAAATGGTAGGGAATTGAGGAATGCTGTGGAGCAGAGAGATCTAGGAATAACTGTACATAGTTCCCTGAAGGTGGAATCGCATGTAGATAGGGTGGTAAAGAAAGCCTTTGGTGTGCTGGCCTTTATAAATCAGAGCATTGAATATAGGAGTAGGGAAGTAATGTTAAAATTGTACAAGGCATTGGTAAGACCAATTCTGGAATATGGTGTACAATTTTGGTCGCCTAATTATAGGAAGGATGTCAACAAAATAGAGAGAGTACAGAGGAGATTTACTAGAATGTTGCCTGGGTTCCAGCAACTATGTTACAGAGAAAGGTTGAACAAGTTAGGTCTTTATTCTTTGGAGCGCAGAAGGTTAAGGGGGGACTTGATTGAAGTCTTTAAAATTATGAAAGGGATAGACAGAGTTGACGTGGATAAGCTTTTCCCATTGAGGGTAGGGAAGATTCAAACAAGAGGGCATGACATGAGAATTAAGGGACAGAAGTTTAGGGGTAACGTGAGGGGGAACTTCTTTACTCAGAGGGTGGTGGCTGTGTGGAATGAGCTTCCAGCAGAAGTGGTGGTGGCAGGATCAATTTTAACATTTAAAAGTAAAGTGGATAGGTATATGGACGGGAAGGGAATGGAGGGGTATGGTCTGAGTGCAGGTAGATGGGACTAGGGGAAAACAAATGGTCGGCACGGACTGGAAGGGCCGAGAGGGCCTGTTTCCGTGCTGTAATTGTTATATGGTTAAAGTTGCTGTGGAACTTCAGCTTTGTGCCATTTGCACGATTTTTCTTTGCATTGTTCGCTCTGCCCCATCACTTGGAATCATAAAGTGTCGGATGCGTGATGATCAGAAACCCATGTTCCATTCGGCAGCATGGGATCCACCTCTGGGACTGATCTAGACCGAGGGCGGGATGCTCTGTGCCTGCTCCTTAGCTATGCGATTCCATCCCTATTAACGTGCTTCTCAAAGCTCTCCTTACCTCTTCAGTTTCAGACAGATGTTGTGAGGAGCTTTGGGACAGGTTTCCAAGTTATAATGACCGTCTTATGGCGCTGTAGTTCATTGGGGATATTTATCAACATTGGAGCAACTTAATATGTGTTCATTGCCACAGGCTCGAATGGCCTGTGGGTGGGGGGGGGTTCATTAATTAATGAGAAAGTCAGATTCTGCAGAATGAGATGCATGGAGAGAGGCAGGAGGGGGGGGGGGGGGTGTGGCTGGGGATTGACACGGATGTAAGAGACAGGGAGACTGATAGGAAGGGACTAGATCGGAGCAATAGAGGGAAAGAGAAGGAGAGAGGATAAGGGAGGTGGCTAAAGAGGGAAGCATAAGAGACAAAGGTAATGAGAGGATTAAGAGAAGAGGATACTAAAAGTCCCTTCGGCCCGCATTGTCCTTCTTTCCTTCAATTGCTCCCTCTGTCTCCTATGCCTGCATGTGATCTATATCCCTCCAGTCCACTGCATATCCATATGCTTAGCCAAAAGTCTTTTAATCGCCACTATTATATCTGCCTCGACCACCAGCCCCCTCAGTGCATTCCAGGCACCCACCTGATCTGTGTAAAAAACTTTCATTGCATATCATGGGGTGGAAAATTGGATAAGTAAGTATGCAGATGATACTACGATAGGTGGTATTGTGGATAATGAAGTAGATTCTCAAAGTCTACAGAGAGATTTGGGCCATTTGGAAAAGTGGGCTGAAAGATGGCAGATGGAGTTTAATGCTGATAAGTGTGAAGTGCTACATCTTGGCAGGACAAATCAAAATAGGACGTAAATGGTAGGGAATTGAGGAATGCTGTGGAAGAGAAGGATCTAGGAATAACTGTGCATAGTTCCCTGAAGGTGGAATCGCATGTAGATAGGGTGGTAAAGAAAGCCTTTGGTGTGCTGGCCTTTATAAATCAGAGCATTGAATATAGGTGTAGGGAAGTAATGTTAAAATTGTACAAGGCATTGGTAAGACCAATTCTGGAGTATGGTGTACAATTTTGGTCGCCTAGTTATAGGAAGGATGTCAACAAAATAGAGAGAGTACAGAGGAGATTTACTAGAATGTTGCCAGGGTTCCAGCAACTATGTTACAGAGAAAGGTTGAACAAGTTAGGTCTTTATTCTTTGGAGCGCAGAAGGTTAAGGGGGGACTTGATTGAGGTCTTTAAAATGATGAAAGGGATAGACAGAGTTGACGTGGATAAGCTTTTCCCATTGAGGGTAGGGAAGATTCAAACAAGAGGGCATGACATGAGAATTAAGGGACAGAAGTTTAGGGGTAACGTGTGGGGGAACTTCTTTACTCAGAGGGTGGTGGCTGTGTGGAATGAGCTTCCAGCAGAGGTGGTGGAGGCAGGATCGATTTTAACATTTAAAAGTAAAGTGGATAGGTATATGGACGTGAAGGGAATGGAGGGGTATGGTCTGAGTGCAGGTAGATGGGACTAGGGGAAAACAAATGGTCGGCACGGACTGGAAGGGCCGAGAGGGCCTGTCTCCGTGCTGTAATTGTTATATGGTTATATGGTTATATCATCTTTAAACATTGCCCCTCTTAATTTAAAACTGTGCCCTCCAGTATTTGATATTTCCAGCCTGGCAAAAGGTTCTGCCTGTATTCCCTATCTACACCTCTAATTTTATAAACATGTGTCATGTCTCCCCTCAGCCTCTGAAGTTCCAGTGAAAATCCAAGTTTATCCAATTTTTCCCTGCTGTAGATACTCTATAATCCAGACAGCATCCTGCATCCTCTGCACCCTCTCAAAGCATCCACATCTTTCTTGCAATGGGATGACCAGATCTGCATGCAATACTCCAAATGCGGCCTAACCAAAGTCCTATAGAGCTGCATCACGGCTTCCTGACTTTTGTAGTGAATGGAAGGGACTTCCATTTTCAAGGCGGAGATTGACATATTCTTGATCAATACGGTGTTAGGGGTTATCGGGAGAAGGCAGGAGAATGAGGTTGGGAGGGAAAGAGACGAGCCATGATCAAATGGCGGAGTAGAGTTGATGGGCCAAATGCCTTATTCTGCTCCTAGAACCTATGAACAACAGACAGAACAAAGGCTCTGCATTGGTTGGATGAAATGTGCCTTTGTTTAATAATCAGAATGATAAAACGATTCACTTTTTACTCATTGTTTTGCACCCAAGGAGGTATAACGTTTGGCACTCCAGCAAGGTATGCCACATGATTTTCTGCCACAGTTTTGAGTTTCTTGTGATTTGCTATTGTTTCAGCAATTTTGCACAGACAACTGCTATCTTTTTGTCCTGTCCAAAGACCAAAAGGCCCGGATCATTTCAGTGACCTATCTACAGGAATAAATGGTGTATCAACTGTACTACTCAACTCTGCGGCTTGTTCATGCTGCAGAGTGAGAGCTTGTAACTGGTACACCGAGCAATGAGCAAACAGGCTGCGATGATTCACTGCGATTCATGGGGGGGGGGGGGGGGGGGGGGGGGGGGGGTTGATGCAATGTCCCTCAGGATCGGAGTTCCACAGAACCGCCACTCAGTGATACCAGCATCCAATAAAAAATAAAAAGGATCCGAAACACTCGCACATGCTCACACACACACAACATACATTAGGAAGTCACACAAACTGCTGGAGTAACTCAGCGGGTCAGGCAGCATCTTTGGTGAACATGGATGGGTGACATCTTGTGTCGGGATTGTTGAGCCATGATTGAATGGTGTAGACTCGATGGGTCGAATGGCATAATTCTGCTCCTATAGCCAATGAATTGATGTTCTCCAGAGATGCTGCCTGACCCGCTGAGTTACTACAGCATTTCATGTTTGTAAACTAGCAATGCAGTTCCTTGTGTCTACATTACAAGTTATTGTTACAAAGACACACGTGAGCATACATTAAAAGTCACAATAGAATGCAAATTTACACACATGACAGTACTTGATACGTGTCTACACACGCACACGCCAAATCACAAACAATACAAAAAAGACGAACATTCAAGTTTCACATTTCTTTACAAAAAAAGTGCTTTCATTCACGATAAACTTCATACAAAATAATTCCCCATAAAACATGGACTTCTGTGCTGAGGTCACAATGATTCAGTGACATCAAACAATCAACCAACAGAACTGTCTTGCACATCTCACACGGGCTAATCCTGTGTAACATGCAGACACCAGGAACACACACACATACACACAGCACAGAGACTGATCCATCGCTCCACAACTAACATACAAGTCAGACACCGATAACAGAGAGCAGAAATTAGTTTAACATCCATCAGTAGGGAACTGCACATGCATGTGATTACACACACAATGACGTACATACGAAGAGCACAAGAGACGTTCACGATTGCATGGGGACACGTGGATAAGCACAACATAAATACGCACACGGAAGCAACACTCTTGTGCACCAAGTCACACGTGCCATAGCACAAGACGTTGGTGCACAGGGGGCCCGTGCACAGAATACTCCATTATACACGGTTCAGATGGTTTCTTTACAGACATAATAAAAGTGCTTTTCTTCATGATAATCTGTACGGAATGCAAAAAAAAAATCCTTCCGGAGAAACAGTTCAGCGAGACTCTATCTCATTGCCAGTCGGCCCCACTCCGGTCACCTCAGGGCCAGTCAGCCTGTGGCAGGGAGCACGGGGGGAGGAGAGGCAGTTGCAGTGGTTCCTTCAGGCTGATGAGGGGGGGCAGCAACGAGCCTGGCACCTCCGCTAGGGGGGGCAGAAGTCTGCAAAGTAGGGATGCTGCAAGGCTTCCTCAGCTGAGATTCTCTGTACCGGATTACACTTCAGCAGGTTCTGTGGGCAGGACAGGCAGTATATTCAAAGTCAGACACAGAGTACCTCAGTCTGTCAAATTAGACACGAAGCTAAACAACACTCTGATAGGGTGTCGTTCCCTCAGTACTGCCCCTCCCTCAGTATAGCCCCGTTCCATCGTGCGGCGCTCCCTCAGTACCACCCCTCACTCAGTGCGGTACTCCCACAGCACAGTTCCTCCCACGATGCGGCGCACCTTCGGTACCACCCCTCACACAGTGCGACACTCCCACAGTACCACTCCTCCCACAATGCGGCGCTCCCCCAGTACTACCCCACCCCTCTCATAGTCCCACACTCTCCCCTTCCCGCCCCATGCGGTGTGCCTCACCTGTAACAGGTCCCGTCCCGTAGTGTTGAGTTTTGGAACAACGTTTAGCAGGGAAGTTGTTGCTGGATACATGGGATAGGGCTGGAAAAGAGAAATATTAATAGGTTCCTCCATAACCTCCTCTGAGATTGCACAGATTAATTAGAGATAGATAGGCTTTGCAGAATAAATTGGGGGAGTGGCAGAAGGAGGGGGAGTGATTGGGGAAAGACACAGGTGTGAAAAAGGGTTGGGTAGAGAAGGAATTGGAGGGGATAGAGTGAGAGCAATAGAGGTAATGAGAGGGTGAGATGATGAAAGAGGACAAGGAAGGAAGGTAAGAAGGGAAAGAGGTGAGACAAAGATAGTGAGAGGATGAACATAGTATAGGAAGAGGATCTTTGGCCCACAATGTCTGTGCTGAACATGATGCCAAGACCTGCAGGTGATCCATATCCCTCCATTCCCTGCATATCCATGTGCTTATCGAAATGTTTTTTAAACACCACTATAATTATCCGCCTCAATCAACACCCCTGGTAGCACTTTCCAGGTGCCCATCACACTCTGCGTAAAGAAACCTGACCCCCACATCTCCTTTAAACTTTACCCCTCTCACCTTAAAGCTGTGCCCTCCAGTCTTTGACATTTCCACCCTAGGTAAAAACGTCTGACCTTATCTAGGCCTCTCAAAATGTTATAGGAGCAGAATTAGGTTATTCGGCCCATCGAGTTTACTCCATCATTCAATCATGGCTGATCTATTTTTCCCTCTCAACCCCATTCTCCTGCCTTCTCCAATAACCCCTGACAGCGTTACTAATCAATAATCTGTCATTCTCCACCTGGCCTCCATGGTCATCTTCATGTGATGTATACAGAAGTAAACTTCTATCGGGTCTCTCTTCAACCTCTGGCATTCCTGAGATGAGAGATGTAGAAATGATGATGAAGAGACTGACAGTCTTCATCACCTGCACCTGTCACTGAGGGTCAATGGGAATCAGCTCTGTACCTCTCTGAGGATAGTGTAACCCTGACTGTGATCTCTGAGGCACAGAGATGAATATACTCTCATTAAAGTACACCTTTAATCCTGGCAGTAGGTACCTTTCCTCTTTAAACAGATTCATTTCACAGCAAGATTTAACCCCAAAAGGCTGCATTAAATGAGGATTGGATGAATGGGAGTAAATCAGATTTGGGTCCAACATCAAAGGATTTTGTATTACCTTTAAGCCACAAACATGCTGTGCAGCTGATGTATTCATTAAATGATTCACAGGGGAGCAGTGGGTAGAGCCGCTGCCTCTCAGTACCAGAAACCCAGGTACGATCCTGACTACGGGCGCTGTCAGTGTGGAGTTTGCACATTCTTCCCGTTGATTTCCTCCGGGGCTCCGGTTTCCTCCCACATCCTAAAGGTGTGCGGGTTTGTAGGTTAATTGGTCTCTGTAAATTGCCCCTAGTGTGTTGGGAGTGGATGAGAAAGTGGGATAACATACAGTAGAACTGGTGATCGATGGTTGGCGTGAACTTGATGGGCCGAAGGGCCTGTTTCCATGATGTATTGCTAAAATAAACTCTGATGTTTCCTTTTGCTTTTGCTGTCCAGATCCTGGATATTGTTTTGATCCACATTCATCCCTGCTGGTGGTTTCCCTGATTCTGTTACCATCCTCTGGCACAAGCTCCCTGCTCTACCTCTTATTTCACTTCCACTTTTGATTAGTACAGCTGTCAGATGTTATGGGAAGGCACGAGAATGGGGTTGAGAGGGAACGATAGAACAGCTATGATTGAATGACGGAGTAGACTTGATGTGCTGACAACTACAACTTATGAACTTATGAATGCCAGTTTTGGCTCAGTTCCCATCTCCAGTATTGATAAGCTCAGTTTCAGGGTATTCTGGTAAATTGTCAGCATTCACTGGTTCTAATCCCACATCCCTCCCTTTTGCCTTCTCCCACACTATGGAGACCCATTGTGATGTTATCACAGGGTTCGCCAATCAGTGGAATCGTCCCTTCTTGACAAAGCTCCGAGTTAAATTGCCCTCTCTCCCCACGCACCCTCAGGCAGGGGAAAGGAGGACGGCCGCAGAGAGAGCCACACTCACCTTGTAGTCGGGAAGCTTGGTCATTGATGGCCATTGCTCCTCCGTTGGGGTCCCCAGCAAGGTGAAGGTGTCAAGGAGAACCCTAGGAGTTGGGTGCAATGCGAGGATAGAGCAGAAGAGGAATGTTGAGTGTGGGAGAGGAATGGATAAGTGTGGGTAGAGTTATTAACATTGATGATAAACACAAAATGCTGGAGTAACTCAGCGGGTCAGGCAGCATCTCTGGGGAAAAGGAATAGGTGACGTTTTGGATTGAAACCCTTTTGCAGACTGAGAATCAGGGGAGGGAAACTGGAGGCTTGAAAAGGATCACAACAAATCAGCCGGCACTGATGACCAATGGTCTATTGTTGGCTGTGGAAGAGGTGATAAATGAAAGAAAATATGGACGCGAACAGTGGAAAAGGCAGGACAACTAGGGTGTGGGAGGGGCGTAGAGAAAGGGATGGAGGGGGTTACTAGAAATTACTAGAAACTAGAAATACCTTTGGGTTGTAAGCTGCCCAAGCAAAATGAGTTCCTGTTCCTCCAATTTGCGAGTAGCCTCACTCTGACACTGGAGGAGGCCCAGGCCCAGGTGAGAAAGGTCAGTGTGGGAAGGTTAGTTATTGGAAATGGTGTTGGTTTATTACGGTCACGTGTAGTGAGATACTTTGTTTTGCGTGCCAGCCAAGCAGATCATGCCATACGTGATCACAAAAGGTAGTGCAAAAGAGAAAATAAACACAGTGCAGAATACAGTGTTACAGCCACAGAAAAAGAGTAGGTTAAAAAATAGTGCAACAAAGGTTGATCGGAATATCAGGATTTCATCCTGAGCGTATGGGACATCCATTCCATAGTCTGATAATTGCGGGGAGGAAGCAGTTCCTGAATCTGGTGGTACATGGTTTCAAGCTTTTGTATCTTTTGCCTGTTGGGAAAGGGAGGAGGGAATGAGGGGTCCTTGATTATATTGGATGTTTTCCCGAGGCAGCGTGATGTGTCATAGGTGGGGAGTCTGGTCTACATGGAGTGGGCTACATCCGCAACTCTTCGGAATTTATTGCAGCCTGGGATGGAAATGGGAGAGGTTACAGACGGTGAAGACTCCTGCCAGCTCGTCCGCACGGGACCTGAGGACACGGTCAGGGGACACCACCAGGCCAGGCTCTTTCCACGGGGTTCACACTGTCAGTGGTGACGGGAGAGTGAGATGGACAGAGAAAGAGAAAACGAGAGAGAGAGAGAAAGCGAGAGAGAGCGACACATAGGGCAGGTGGGTGAGAGTGAGAGGCGGGGGAGCACGCTGAGTGAGAGAGCCACAGAGAAGCGTGAATGAGACAGATCAAGAGGAAGAGCAATGTGGACCAGTGCTTTCCCCACTTAGTACAGCTAGTCTTTTAAAACAACCCTTTCCCGAGTTAAATGCCATGAGGCCCTCTGATACACCTCCTTTCAAATCCTTCTCAAGATTATTCCAGGCATCAGTTCCCTAACCTATCCCTGAACATTCCTTGTGCCCATAATATTTAGTAAGGAGGCTAAGGATGCTGAAAGCATGGGATTTTAAAAGGATATCGGAAGATTCTCTTCAGCTGATCATCTACGTCGTTACCAGGGAATAGTGGTCTTCCTGCGTTCGCCAATTCTGCAACACAATGGATTTGTTAACGGCAATGCTGTCTGGTGACGGGCAAAGGATTCATTTCAAACTCAAGTTTAGAATGTATAGCAGTACAGTCCAGGAGAAGGCCCTTCGGCCCCACATTGTCTGTGCTGAACACAATGCCAAGTTGAACTAATCTCCTGCCTGCACGTGATCCATATCCCTCCATTCCCTGCATATCCATGTATTTATCTAAAAGCCTCTTTAACACCACTATTGTATCTGCCTCCACCAGCACCTTCGGCAGCACGTTCCTGGCACTCACCACCCTCAGTGTAAAAAAACCTGCCCCGCACATCTACTATAAACATTGCCGTTTTCACCTTAAAGGGAAGCGCAGTGGCGCAATGGTAGATTTGCTGCCTTACTGAGCCAGAGACCCTGGTTCGATCCTGATTACGTGTGCTGTCTGTACGGAGTTTATACGTTCTCCCTGTGACTGCATGGGTTTTCTCCGGGTGCTCCAGTTTCCTCCCATATTCCAAAGAGGAGAGGGGGAGTGGGGCAGGAGGGTGAATGGGAGGAAGAGGGCAGAGTTGGGAGGAAGGAAGGAGGAGCAATGCAGCAGTGGGAGGAGGGGAGGCGGACAGGGAGTGGAGGGGGCTGAGGTGGGAGGAGGAGGGCAGAGGCAGGAGGAGGGGAGGGAGAGCAGGGAGTGGAGGGGAGAGTGGAGGGGGAGGGGCAGGGGTGGGAGGGGAAACATAGAAAATAGGTGCGGGAGTAGGCCATTCGGCCCTTCGAGCCTGCACCGCCATTCAATATGATCATGGCTGATCATCCCTCAGTTTCCTGTACCTGCCTTCTCTCCATACCCCCTGATCCCTTTAGCCACACGGGCCACCTAACTCCCTCTTAAATATAGCCAATGAAGTGTCCTCAACTACCTTCTGTGGCAGAGAATTCCAGTGATTCACCACTCTCTGTGTGAAAAATGATTTTCTCATCTCGGTCCTAAAAGATTCCCCCCTTATCCTTAAACTGTGACCCATTTGTTCTGGACTTCCCCAACATCGGGAACAATCTTCCTGCATCTAGCCTGTCCAACCCCTTAAGAATGTTGTAAGTTTCTATGAGATCCCCCCTCAATCTTCTAAATTCTAGTAAGTACAAGCCAAGTCTATCCAGTCTTTCTTCATATGAAAGTCCTGACATCCCAGTAATCAGTCTGGTGAACCTTCTCTGTACTCCCTCTATGGCAAGAATGTTTTTTATCGGATTTGGAGACCAAAACTGTATGCAATACTCTAGGTGTGGTCTCACCAAGACCCTGTACAACTGCAGTAGAACCTCCCTGCTCCTATACTCAAATCCTTTTGCTATGAATGCCAACATACCATTTGCTTTCTGCACTGCCTGCTGCACCTGCATGCCTACTTTCAATGACTGGTGTACCATGACACCCAGGTCACATTTCATCTCCCCTTTTCCTAATCGGCCACCATTCAGATAATAGGGGAACAGACAGAGGTAGGAGGCGCGGAAGAAGAGCAGAGAGAAGAATGGGGAGCAGAGGCAGTAGGGAGAGGAGGGAGGAGCGGAGAGGGAGCGGGGAGCAGAGGTGGGTATCCATGGGGAAGGTGCCTTCATTACCTGCGAAGATGCAGCCCGCTGACCACATGTCGATCGATGTGGAGTAGAGTTTGGCGCCAAAGAGGACGTCCGGAGGGCGGTACCACAGGGTCACCACCTGCAGTGGGAGGGAGTCAGACACGTCAGCCACTCGCGACTGCAGTTCTGCAGTCTTCAGCAGCGATCCCTTGGTGCCCCTCCCACAGTGAGGCACTCCCTCAGTACCGTCCCTCTAACTTTCTGATTCCCCAATAGTTTTTTAATGTTGTTACAATACCAAGTCGATCACTATCTCTGGCAACTTGCTCCATGTGGGCACAACCTTCTGTGTGGAAAAACCTGTCCCCGGGCTGAATTTAAATCATTCTCATCTCACCTTAAACTATGCCCCTCAATTTTAGTCCAATTTATCCGGGGGAAATATCTTTGACTATTCACTTTATCCAGGATGCTCATGATTTTATAACCATCTGGAATGTCACCCTTCTGCCTCCAACACCAGAGAACCAAGAAGCCTATCCAGCTTCTTCTTATGACTCAAACACTGCAAACATCTTTATAAATCTATTTTTTGCACCCTTTCCAGTTCAATTACATCCTTCCTCCAGCAGGGTGACCAGAATTGTACAGAGTGTTGCAAACGTAGTCGCACCAAGGTCTTGTACAGTTGTAACATGACATCTCAATTGTATACTCGATACCCTGACAAACGGCCTAATCTGTTCCCCACAGCAGGTCAGGTAGCAGGATAATTTAACAGTGCGCGAAGTGCTGGAGTAACTCAGCGGGTCAGGCAGCATTTTTGGAGAACATGGATAAGTGACTTTTCGGGCCGGGATCCTGAAGAAGGGTCTCCATCCAAAATATCACCTATCCATGTTCTACAGAGATGCTGCCTGATCTGCTGAGTTACTCCAGTCCTGTGTAAACCACCATCTGTAGTTCCTCCTGTCTCAAATCTATTAGCAGATACCAGAACGAGCAGGTTAAATAGTTTCCTACCTCTGCAGAATAACATCGGACAGGGATCCCAAACGCTCGAGCCAGCCCGAAGTCTGCCAGCTTCAACTCCCCGTTCTGTGCAGGAGGAGACAGCATGAGCAGGGGGAGAAGGATGCAAAGCACCCGACACACATGGCAAGCACCCACATTAAAACCAGAAAAAAGACACAAAGTGCAGGGGAACCCAGCGGGTCAGGCAGCATTTGCGGAGGGAATGATCAGGTGACGTTTCAGGTCAGGACCCTGCTTCAAACTGATGAATTAGGGGGGTGGAAACTGGAAAAGAAAGGTAGGGGTGGGACAAGGGCGGGACAAAGCCGGGTGAGCGATAGGCGGGTATAGGTGAAGGGGGTGATCAGCAAAAGGGTGAAGTAAGTGACAAAGGTTGGAGGTGAAATGGAGACAAAAGGGTGTCAGATAAAGAGAGGAAGTGAGAAATGTAGAGGTGGAGGGAGGAATATGCATGGAAAGAGACGGGGGAGGAGAAGGAGGGAAGGTAACATGGAAATGTGGGACTTGTGGATGTGAGATGAGTGTACTTAGGAGGGGAAAGGAGCAGGGTGACTGGGGGGGGTGGGAGAAATGTGTGCGCACTGGGGTTGGGGGGGATGAGGGGAGATGTGGGCGGTGCTCCTGGAAATTGGAAAAATTTGGTCAGCCCGTCATATCTCAGAGAACAGGAGCTCCGTCGCCCACAGCCCAGCCCACCCCAGTCCTGCTCAGCAACCCATCCACAAACGCAGCCACAGCACACCTTGCACGGTTGCAACCTCTGCCAGGCTCCCAGGTCCCGGATTTTCTCCAGGGTTTGGCGAGGGCAGCCCTTGCCCTTCCCTCCCGTCTCCCCCGATGGGCAACGTGGTGTTGCTGGCCGTTCTCACACTCACCCTGTTGATGAGCAGGTTCTGTGGCTTCAGGTCCCTGTGTAACACGTTCCTGCTGTGACAGAACGCCAGCCCCTTCAGCAACTGGTACATGAATGACTGCAGAAAGAGAACATCACAGGGCCGTCAGCAGGTCCTCGTGGGCAGCAGGTCTAATCCACCAACGTTTAATGTTTTGGGGTGGCACAGTGGTGCAGCAATAGAGTCGCTGCCTCATAGCGTCAGAGATCTGGGTTCGATCCTGACTACGGTTGCTGTCCGTACGGAGTTTGTACGCTCTCCATGTGACCACGTGGGCTTCATCTGGATGCTCCAGTTTCCTGCCACATCCCAAAGACGTTCAGGTTTGTGGGTTAATTGGCTTCTGTAAATTGTCCCTAGTGGATAGGATAGAACTAGTGTAAGGGAATCGCTGTTCTGCGCAGACTTGTTGGGCCAAAGAACCTGTTTCCACTCTGTATCTCTAAACTAAACAGAACAGTATCACAGAACCATACAGCAGGGAAACAGGCCCTTCAGCCCAACTCGTCCATGCCACGCAAGATGCCCCACTCAAGCTAGTCTCATTTGCCCATGTTTGGCCAATATCCCTCTAAACATTTCCTATCCATGTACCAGTCCAAGTATTTTTTATAAACCTCCATTAGTCATACACTCCAGGGAAAACAGTTCCAGCACATCCAGTCACTGTTTATAATTCAATCTCTCCAGTCCTGGTAAAATCATTATTTTTAATGCTGTTATAGTACCTGCCTCAGCTACCTCGTTCCATACACCCACCCACATTGTGTGAAAAAGATGCCCCTTAAGTTCCTTTTAAATGTTTCCCCTCACATCATAAACCTGTCATCTGGTTCTTGATTCCTCTACTCTGGGGAAAATACTCTGCATTCACCCTATCTATTCCCCTCATGATCTTATACACTTCTGTTTTTTCACCCCTCAGCCTCCTGCACTCCAAGGAATAAAGTCCTAGCCCGCCTAACCTCTCCCAATGGCTCAGGCCCTCAAGTCCTGACAACATCCTTGTCCCTTTCAAGCTGAATGACACCCTTCCTATACCAGGGTGACCAAAACTGAACACAATACTCCAAACACTCCAAATGCAGTCTTGCCAACGTCTTGTACAGTGCCGGTAACGGAGCTTCACTCAGGAAGTAGTGCGTGCACTCTCTGCCCTGGGGGGGGGTCTGGGGTACAGTGAGGGGAAGATTCACTGTGTACATGAGCTTAAAGATCTCCACATCAGAGTGTTTCTGCAAAGAAGATTCACGGATCCCATCAGCTAAGATAAGGAACAATTACCTTCACAATCTCAGGATCAAGATCGCCATTGCAACTGTCAAAATATTTCTTCAGGTCCTAAAAGAAAAGCCAAGAACAGTAAAAATTACCACTCCCAATATGAAAGGCAATTTGCATTTGTTGGGGGTAGGGTATTGGTATGGATAGAGAACTGGTTGGCAGACAGGAAGTAAAGAGTAGGAATTAATAGGTCCTTTTCAGAATGGCAGACAGCGACTAGTAGGGTGCTGCCGCAAGGCTCAGTGCTGAGACTCCAGTTATTTGCAATATATATTAACAATTTTGACGAAGGAATTAAATGTAACATCTCCTAGTTTGCAGATGACACAAACCTGGGTGAGTGTGAACTGCCAGAAGGATGCTATGAGGTTGCAGGGTGACTTGGATAGGTTGGGTGAGTGGGCAGATGCAGTATAATGTGGATAAATGTGAGGTTATCCACTTTCGTGGCAAGAACAAAAAGGCAGCATATTATTATCTGAATGGTGTCAGATTTACAAGAATGAGAGGGGACTGATAGAAACATAAAATTCTTAAGGCTAGATGCAGGAAAAATGTTCCTCATCTTGGGGGTGTCCAGAAGCAGTCATAACCATTTAAGAATAAGGGGTAGGCCATTCAGGACTGAGATGAGGAAAAACATTTTCACCCAGAGAGTTGTGAATCTGTAGAATTCACTGCCACAGGCGGCAGTGGAGGCCATTAAGCAAGTTTGGTATTCCAAAAAACACAAGGAATCATGGGATTTGTCAAAGGTTGAATGCTATAAATAAAAATCGAACGAAGCGTTGTAGATTCAGTGAGTATAGTTTGGGTCCAATTTTGGGTAGAGAGGGGAGACTGGACTGGCGCATCCGCAGCTAGGATCAAACCCCCCCCCCCCCCCCCACTCGAGTGTCCCATCCCCGCCCAGGCCCACTGCCAGCAGGGAGAAGCGCCAACCCCAGCTCACCTCCGCCTTTCCCGCTGGGCCAACCGACAGCCCGGACCAACAACACCAGCAGCCCCAGGCCCACAGCCAGCATGGAGAACCCAAAGACCCACAGCCAGCATGAAGAACCCACAGACCCACAGCCAGCACCAACTCCAGCCCAACCCCGCTCCAACTCCAGATGAACCTGCTCCCTGATGGGCAGCTAAGGCGACAAGTGCCAGTTCCCTCACGGCCTGGCCAAGCTGCGCTCCCTCAGCCGCCATCCCAAGTACAAGCCGCACCTTCAGCCCCTATGGTATCCGATGCCACTTCATCCACAACCCCGAGGAGGAGCGAGGACCCCAGCGCTTGACTGTGCCACGCTGTGGACGGCCTTCAGCCCCGACCAGGAGTTGGAGCTGGCCCAGACTCTGGCTTGGGGCTGGGCAAGGGAGGGGGAGGAGGTTGCTGCTGCCACCAGCACCACCATCAGCAACAGCTCCAGCGAGCGCCCGGCCTGCCCATGGCCGGCAGGAGCCCGTCTGCAGACTCTCTCTCCGAACGGGATGATTCCAGCAGCAGCGGCTCCGAGTCGCCCGTCTTCGAGCAGGGCCGGCGGCTGCCCATCTTCAGCAGGATCACGGTGTCGGACTGAGGGGACGAGGGAGGAGGTGGAGGGCTGCCGGCTAACCCAGCGGGACAGGCAGAGCCGGGTTGGACCCAGTGTCTGCATGTCCGGGGCCTCCCCGCCAGCCCAGGGCCACCCCGGACACCTCCGGACAGGAACAGGACACCGGGGAGGGGACGGAGATGGCACAACAGCAACTCAACAGCATCCGCAGCGACGGAGAGCCGACCCCAACCCCAACGAAACGCAAGCCTGCGCACAATGCAGCACCACTGTTGCCGAAACTGTTTTATAGCTAGTGACCTATGACCTGGGCATGCGCAATCGGAATACCGAACTCGCTTTTTCACTGGATATTTTCAAGAGAGAGTTAGGTATAGCACTTAGGGCTAACAGAATCAAGGGATATGTGTAGAAAGCAGGAACGGGTACTGAATGGCTAGAAGGGCCGAATGTCCTACTCCTGCACCTTATTGTCTATATTTCAATGTTTCTATCAACTATTCAGAAAGGCACTGCAGATGCTGGTTTACATCGAAGAAAGACACAAACTGCTGGAGTAACTCCGCGGGTCAGGCAGTATCAATGGTGAAAAAGGATGGGTGACGTTTCGGGTTAGGACTCTTCTTCAGACGACCAGGATTGATAGGCAGATGGCTGGAACAAAGGCCAGAGATTAAAACAGAATGCGAGATGGAATGATTGAAGAGTAGCGAATTGTGAAGCCAGAAGGAGGGATGTAGGTGGAGGGGGAGAAATAGGTGGGACTCCAGGGAAGGGGCGAGGAGGAGAATGGGGGAGCAAAGGAGGGGGAATAGCTGTACACAATCTAAGTGGATGTGTTTAACCACAGGAGGGTCTGCGCCTCTAGTTTAATTCAGTTTACTTTATTGTCACATGTATCGAGGCGCAGTGAAAAGCTTTTTCTTGCGTGCTCTTCAGTCAGCAGAAAGACTATACATGATTACAATTAAGCCGTACACAGATACAGGATAAAGGGAATAACATTTTTTTGCAAGGAAAGTCTGGTTCTGGATGGGAATCCAAACAACACTCTGCACAAAACCAGAGTCGACCCATCAGACCTCTCCTTTCGATCCCAGCCACTCATTAATAATTGGTTATCCTATAACGCTCACCTCACGCTGCCTCGGCAAGGCCACCAGCATAATCAAGTATGAGTTGCTCCCTGGCCACTCCCTCTTCTAGAAGTGTGAAAAGGTCTAGAAGTGTGAAAACGCCTACCTCCAGATTCAGGGACAGTTTCTTCCCAGCTGTTATCAGGCAACTGAACCATCCTATCACCAACTAGAGAGCAGTCCTGATTGGAGACCTCATTTGAGACCCTCGGGATATCTTTAATTGGGCTTTACATTGCTCTAACGTTATTCACATTATTCCATCTATCATGTATCTGTACACTGTGGACGGCTCGATTGTAATCATGTATTGCCCTTCCGCTGTGGTTAGAACTTGACAAAAGCTTTTCACTGTACCTCTGTACACGTGACAATAAACTAAACTTAACTAAACGAACTTTGCAAACCTGCCCATCCGATCCTGCCTGCAGTGTCTGGGTACCTGTAGCAACACCTTCCCCACCAACCCCTCCACAGGTAAGTGGCTCGGGTTCATTTTGGCCCTGGGATGGGGTAAAGAACTTACCTGGTCACAATACTCAAACACCAGGGTCAGCTTCTTATCGCTGTGAAGAACATCGTGCAACCTTTGGAGATAAGACAATGAACATCAGATTTAAAGGCTCGAGCGGAGGAACCGATGGGAGGTTTGCGGCGCAGCCATGGGCTGGAGACCCGCTCAGGTGGTCACAGCTAACTCTGCCCGACATGGACTCAGAATAGGTTGGTGTGAGATGTGGATACCGAGTCATGGAAGGATAAGGCACAGAACAGGCCTTTGGGACACATGGAAGCAGGATAAGGAATAGGCCGTTGAATCATAGTCATACTGCAAGGAAACAGGTCCTTCTGCTGAACTCGTCCATGCCAACCAAGATGCCCCATTTACACTAGTCCCTTTTCAATAGTCAATGGTGCTTTATTATCACTTGTGCAAACGCACGGTGAAATTATTTTCTTACCTGCAGTCCTGTAGAGTATTGCCATACACAAGCACATCCCCGATTAGCAACGTGTACAGAAATAGTCCACTGAGCCCGCATGCAAATTGCGCCAGGTTTTGGTGCCCTTTTCAAAGTCTAGTCTGCACTCTAGGTCATGAACAGTGCCCGATCCAGGCAAACCCCAGGTTGTTGTTGGGCCTCCAGCCATCGCCTTCCTTGGGCGTGTGGATCGACCAGTGTACCTACGTCCCTCTCCTCATCCGTCCACTTTTGTACCCCGGGGGCACCTCCCGTAGCTGACCTTGAGGGCGCGAAAGGCAAGACTTGGTTCACTCTCCCTACCAGTCTTGCTTCTTGTCGTCGTCACCGGTTCTCCCCCCCCACCACAGGCCACGGCCTGCAAGGTCCTTGTCCACGTTTGGCCCATATCCCTCAAACCTTTCCTATCCATTGCACCTGTCCAAATGTGTTTTAAATGTAGTTATAGTCCCTGCCTCAACTACCTGCTTTGCAGCTCGTTCCACATACCCACCACCCTCTGTGTGAAAATGTTGCACCTCAGCTTCCTATTTAAGCTAGTCAGTCTGGAATAAGAAATATTTATTCACCCAGAGAGCAGTGAATCTGTGGACAGACACAAAGTGCTGGAGTAACGCAGCAGGTCAGGCAGCATCTCTGGAGTAAGTGACATTTTGGGTCAAGACCCTTCTTCAAACATCAGAATGAATGTGTGGAACTGTCTACCCTAGAGACAAGTGGGGACAGTGCTGTCCAGTACGTTTGGGATAGATCAAAAGGTTTTTAAAGATTGAGGTAATGAGAGGGTGTGGGGTTAGTCTGTGGGGATGGAGTGTTGTGGTGTGAGACAAAGAACTGCTGCTGTTCCTTCCTGCGCTCTGCCCCGTCCCCTCACCTGACGATGTTTTTATGCTTCAGCTCCTTGAGCAGACAGATCTCTCGCAGGGCTGAGCTGGGCACGCCCTGGGGGAGAGAGAGAGAACACACACACAGCATGGAGCAGCTTCAGACATCAACGGCAGCGAGTGCTTCACACCCAGTAACCCCAGGGGTGCCAGTTGGGCATGACAATGCCGAGACAATGTCAGGAAGCCCCCCACCCTCACGTTAACCCTGGGGCCACTCTCTCTACAACCCTGGGCCATCACCATGTAGCCTTGGGATCCCTCTCCCTGTAACGTTAGGGGTCCCAGCTGTGCGCTGTGGCCCCAGTAACTTCAGTAACTGCCAAAACCCAAGGGGGGGGTATCTTTCGCCCAGAGGACCTCACCCTGTAACTCTAGGGCCCCTCACTCCCCACCCCTGGGCCCCTCACCATCCCCTGTGCTCCATGGGGGTTGACCGAGTGCTCCCACACCTGCCCCCCTCCCCCGCCCCTCGCGCCATCTACCTCATCATCATCGTCCAGTCTAACTCTCTTCAGTGCCACAATCTCATGAGTTTCTTTGTTCTTTGCTTTGAACACCGTCCCATAGGTTCCTGCGAGAGGAGCAGACAGACTGTTGCTGCTTTCAAATCTAAAGTCACACAGCATGGAAACAGTCCCTTCGGCCCAATTTAAGTCCTAGGAGCAGAATTAGGCCATTTGGCCCATCAGGTCTACGCCACCATTCAATCATGGCTGATTTATTTTTCCCTCTCATCTCAATCCCATTCACCTACCTTCTCCCCGTAATCCCTGACACCCTTACTAATCAAGAATTTGTTAATCTGTGCCATAAAATTACCTAATGACGATCTCCAGAGACGTCTGTGGCAATGAATTCCACAGATTCACCACCCTCCGACTAAATAAATTCCTCTTCATCTCCTTTCGAAAAGTATGCTCTCTTATTCTATTTTATTCTGAGGCTATGGCCTCTGGTCCTAGGCTCTCCCATTAGTGGACATACTCTCCACATCCATGCTATCCATGCCTATCCAACTTGTCCATACCATTTGGCCCATACACCATTGTAGATGCTTGATGAAGTTGTTTAAGATTCCTCCCCCTACTGTCTCATAATCCAAATAAATGAATTAACAAAGTGAGGACCTGAGAAGCATCTGCAATCCCCTTGGCTTAAAGGAAAGCAGGCAAATGGTACTGGATCTTTGGTGAACGGAGACTGGCTAGGGTCTGTTGCAGTGACCTGATAGTGTCCTCTTGGTGCCTCAGCCTCTCATAGTTACAGAGGGGATCCCTGCAAAGAGGCTTCATGGAGTTAGAAACAGGCGAGGTGAGGATGTGGCAGATGCATTATGATGCAACAAATATCAACGTAACCACTCCGGCACAAAAATAGAAAATAGTGTGACTCTGGACTCTCGCTAGAGCCCATAAGGACAAACATTTTCCCATGGTTTTCCCAACAACCATCAGGCGATTGAATACTAGAACCCCGAACCACTGAACTACATGGACTTGTGGGCATTAATCATTTTGTCTCTTCACTAATATTGTTTGTGTATGTGTGTATTCATTCACACGCACATATATATATATATATATATACGCATAGCTATATATACACACACACATCAGCCTGCAACTTGTAGCCTTTCAGGAATATAGCTGCAACTTTATCCACCCACCCGTGGCTAGTGATGAGCAAATAAGGCAAATATGACCTAATTGCGATTCCAACAGCGTCCAAGGATACACTTGCTCAGGTCCTGGGAATTTATCTGCCTTAATATTCATTTAGTCTGTGAATTATTCTCACACTTTTCTGCAATCTCCTTTTACATTTGGTCTAATCCCCATTGACTATTTAGAGGACCTATAATCCAGTCCCATCAATGTAATAATTTCCTTCTCATTTCTAAGATCCACCCATATCACTGCATTTGGCCCAATGCGTGGAGGGAATAGACAGACGGTGTTTTAGGAAAGGTTTGTGGCGCGCTGGCTTTCATCAGTTAGGGAATGGAATGAAGAAACAAGGTACTGTAGATGTTGATTTACACAAAAGGACGTTTTGGGTCGAGACCCTTCTTCAGAACCGTCAGATATCAGGATAGGTTGTTCATGAGTGATCAGATCAAATCCACGTATCTTTCAAGAGACTGAAGTACCCCATTTTCACTGGGGAAATGTGGTTCAGTTGGACGGGCAGTACTGAGGGAGTGCCCCACTGTTTTTTAATTTAAATTTTTTTTACAAATACGTTTATTCAAAAAAAAAAATAAACATACAGAGTATTAACAGAATCAAAGACTGCCTATGTTGACAGTTTACAAACAAACGGTCATCAAATTAATATAACGCCAACTTTATCAACAATACACTCGACCTCCCGCGGCGACCAGCGTTCACAGAAGGCCTCCAAAGTCTCCGTGGACACCGCGTGTTCCCTCTCCAGGGACACGTGGGCACGGACGTAGGCCCGGAAAAGGGGCAGGCAGTCAACCTTGGTGCGGCCGTCGACTACCCGCTACCTGGACGCGCGAATGGCGATCTTGGCCAGGCCCAGGAGCAGAGGGATAGGGAGATCCCCTCCCCCTCCCTCCCGACCTTCTCCCCTCTGTACCAGGTTCCCAAATATCAGGGGTTTGGGGCTAAAATGTAGCCAAAACCTGAGGAACAGCCCCTTCAGAAAGTCAAACGGGCTCACACTGCATGTGGATGTGGAACACGGTCTCTCCCTCGCCGCAGGTGGGAGGGGGGCATTGAGGGAGCGCCGCGCTGTGGGAGGGGCATTGAGGGAAGGAGCGCCGCGCTGTGGGAGGGAGCGCCGCGCATTGGGAGGGAAGGAGCGCCGCGCTGTGGGAGGGGCATTGGGAGGGAGCGCCGCGCTGTGGGAGGGAGCGCCGCGCTGTGGGAGGGGCATTGAGGGAGGGAGCGCCGCGCTGTGGGAGGGGCATTGAGGGAGGGAGCGCCGCGCTGTGGGAGGGGCCGCGCCGCTGAACCGTCAAACTCCCCCCACCCCCGGTCGTGTTCCTGTCATCAGCCCGCAGGCCCCAGCTCGCTCCCCCCGCCTCAAGCCGCGCCACCGTCGTCCCTTCACCTTCGCCAATTTTCTCCAGTTTCTCGTATTTCTGCATCACGGCGACTACAACCCGGCGTCAGGAAACTGCGCCGCAGCGCCGATTGCAACTCCGGAGGACCAATGTACGGTCAGACACAGCGCCTCCCGCGGCTCTGGAGGACCAATGTAACTCCAGTCACAGCGCCTCCCGCGGCTCCGGAGGACCAATGTACGGTCAGACACAGCGCCTCCCGCGGCTCTGGAGGACCAATGTACGGTCAGACACAGCGCCTCCCGCGGCTCTGGAGGACCAATGTACGGTCAGACACAAAGCCTCCCGCGGCACTGGAGGACCAATGTTCGGTCAGACACAGCGCCTCCCGCGGATCTGGAGGACCAATGTACGGTCAGACACAGCGCCTCCCGCGGCTCTGGAGGACCAATGTTCGGTCAGACACAGCGCCTCCCGCGGCTCTGGAGGACCAATGTTCGGTCAGACACAGCGCCTCCCGCGGCTCTGGAGGACCAATGTTCGGTCAGACACAGCGCCTCCC
Organism: Okamejei kenojei; assembly: GCA_035221665.1. Taxonomy (NCBI): domain Eukaryota; kingdom Metazoa; phylum Chordata; class Chondrichthyes; order Rajiformes; family Rajidae; genus Okamejei; species Okamejei kenojei. The sequence continues at coordinate 39,301,414 of CM069134.1, forward strand.
GCGGCTCTGGAGGACCAATGTTCGGTCAGACACAGCGCCTCCCGCGGCTCTGGAGGACCAATGTTCGGTCAGACACAGCGCCTCCCGCGGCACTGGAGGACCATTTTTTTAAAGAAGGAACTGCAGATGCTGGAGAATCGAGGGTACACAAAAAGCTGGAGAAACTCAGCGGGTGCAGCAGCATCTAAGGAGCGAAGGAGATAGGCGACGTTTCGGGTCGAGACCCTTCTTCAGACTGGTCAGGGATCAGGGAAACGAGAGATATAGACGGTGATGTGGAGAGATAAGGAACAATGAGTGAAAGATATGCAAAAAAGTATCGGTGATAAAGGGAACAAGCTATTGTAAGCTGTTTGTGGTGTGAAAATGAGAAGCTGGTGCGACTGGGGTGGGGGAGGGAGATAGAGATAGAGGGAATGCCAGGGCCCGAGGGCTGAGGGAGAGGTGGGAAGGGGAGGAGACAGCAAGGGTTAACAGAATTGAGAAAATTCAATATTCAAGCCCAAAGGATGCAGACTCCCCAAGCGGAATATGAGGTGCTGTTCCTCCAGCTTGCGGTGTTGCTCATTCTGGCCGTGGAGGAGGCCCAGGACCGAGAGGTCGGATACGGAATGGGAGGGGGAGTTGAAGTGCTGAGCCACCGGGAGGCGGGCTTGCCTCTTTGTTGGGTACGTCGAACAATCCTTGTTCTCGGCGTACCAGGGCCCCATCCCCGACCTCTACCTCCGTTACATCGACGATTGCCTCCTGCACCCACACACAACTGACTGACTTCATTCATTTCACCACCAACTTCCATCCGGCACTCAAATACACTTGGACCATTTCCGACACTTCCCTACCATTCCTTGACATCACCATTTCTATTGCAGGTGATACGCTCCTGACCGACATCCACTACAAACCTACTAACTCCCACAGCTACCTGGACTACTCTTCCTCCCACCCTGCTTCCTGTAAGGACTCCATCCCCTATTCCCAATTCCTCCGTCTACGCCGCATCTGCTCCCAGGATGAGGTGTTCCACACCAGGTCATCACAAATGGCCTCATTCTTCAGAGAACGGGGATTCCCCTCCCCCACTATTGATGAGGCTCGCACCAGGGTCTCCTCCATACCCCGCAACACTGCCCTCGCTCCCCATTCCCCCACTCGCAAACAGGGCAGAGTCCCCCTGGTCCTCACCTTTCACCCCACCAGCCGGCAAATACAACATATAGTCCTCCGCCAGTTTTGCCACCTCCAACGTGACCCCTCCACCCGCCACATCTTCCCATCTCCCCCCCTGTCTGCCTTCCGCAAAGACCGCTCCCTCCGCAACTCCCTTGTCAATTCTTCCCTCCCCTCCCACTCTACCCCTTCCCCGGGCACTTTCCCTTGCAACCGCAAGAAATGCAACACTTGTCCCTTCACCTCCCCCCTCCACTCAGGGACCCCTCCTTCAGGGACCCAAGCAGTCCTTCCAGGTCCGACAGAGGTTCACCTGCACCTCCTCCAACCTCATCTACTGCATCCGCTGCTCCAGATGCCAGATGATCTATATCGGTGAGACCAAGCGGAGGCTTGGCGATCGCTTCGCCGAACACCTCCGCTCGGTCCGCAATAACCAACCCGACCTCCCGGTGGCTCAGCACTTCAACTCCCCCTCCCATTCCACATCCGACCTCTCAGTCCTGGGCCTCCTCCACGGCCAGAGTGAGCAACACCGCAAGCTGGAGGAACAGCACCTCATATTCCGCTTGGGGAGTCTGCATCCTTTGGGCTTGAATATTGAATTTTCTCAATTCTGTTAACCCTTGCTGTCTCCTCCCCTTCCCACCTCTCCCTCAGCCCTCGGTCCCTGGCATTCCCTCTATCTCTATCTCCCTCCCCCACCCCAGTCGCACCAGCTTCTCATTTTCACACCACAAACAGCTTACAATGGCTTGTTCCCTTTATCACCGATACTTTTTTGCATATCTTTCACTCATTGTTCCTTATCTCTCCACATCACCGTCTATATCTCTCGTTTCCCTGATCCCTCACCAGTCTGAAGAAGGGTCTCGACCCGAAACGTCGCCTATCTCCTTCGCTCCTTAGATGCTGCTGCACCCGCTGAGTTTCTCCAGTTTTTTGTGTACACTGGAGGACCAATGTACGGTCAGACACAGCGCCTCCCGCAGCTCTGGAGGACCAATGTACGGTCAGACACGGCACCTCCCGCGGCACTGGAGGACCAATGTAACTCCAGTCACAGCGCCTCCCGCGGTACTGGAGGACCAATGTTCGGTCAGGCACAGCGCCTCCCGCGGCTCTGGAGGACCAATGTACGGTCAGACACAAAGCCTCCCGCGGCACTGGAGGACCAATGTACGGTCAGACACAGCGCCTCCCGCGGCACTGGAGGACCAATGTACGGTCAGACACAGCGCCTCCCGCGGCTCTGGAGGACCAATGTACGGTCAGACACGGCACCTCCCGCGGCACTGGAAGACCAATGTAACTCCAGTCACAGCGCCTCCCGCGGTACTTTAGGACCAATGTACGGTCAGACACGGCACCTCCTGCGGCACTGGAGGACCAATGTACCATCAGACACAGCGCCTCCCGCGGCACTGGAGGACCAATGTACCATCAGACACAGCGCCTCCCGCGGCACTGGAGGACCAATGTTCGGTCAGACACAGCGCCTCCCGCGGCACTGGAGGACCAATGTTCGGTCAGACACAGCGCCTCCCGCGGCACTGGACCAATGTACCATCAGACACAGCGCCACCTGCAGCTGGAGGTCCACTCCATACAGCGCCGTCTGCATCTCCGGACCAATATATTATCAGACACAGCGGCACCTGCAGCTCTGGAGAACCACTGTACGGTCAGTCACAGCGCCTCCCGCAGCTCTGGAGGACCAATGTACGGTCAGACACGGCACCTCCCGCGGCACTGGAGGACCAATGTAACTCCAGTCACAGCGCCTCCCGCGGTACTGGAGGACCAATGTTCGGTCAGGCACAGCGCCTCCCGCGGCTCTGGAGGACCAATGTACGGTCAGACACAAAGCCTCCCGCGGCACTGGAGGACCAATGTACGGTCAGACACAGCGCCTCCCGCGGCACTGGAGGACCAATGTACGGTCAGACACAGCGCCTCCCGCGGCTCTGGAGGACCAATGTACGGTCAGACACGGCACCTCCCGCGGCACTGGAGGACCAATGTAACTCCAGTCACAGCGCCTCCCGCGGTACTGGAGGACCAATGTACGGTCAGACACGGCACCTCCTGCGGCACTGGAGGACCAATGTACCATCAGACACAGCGCCTCCCGCGGCACTGGAGGACCAATGTACCATCAGACACAGCGCCTCCCGCGGCACTGGAGGACCAATGTTCGGTCAGACACAGCGCCTCCCGCGGCACTGGAGGACCAATGTTCGGTCAGACACAGCGCCTCCCGCGGCACTGGACCAATGTACCATCAGACACAGCGCCACCTGCAGCTGGAGGTCCACTCCATACAGCGCCGTCTGCATCTCCGGACCAATATATTATCAGACACAGCGGCACCTGCAGCTCTGGAGAACCACTGTACGATCAGACACAGCACCACCGGCGGTACTGGAGGACCAATGGAACCACAGCGTGACCTGCAGCTCCGGAGGAGCACTTTACCTCCAGCCACAGCGCCGCCCACGACACTGGGGGACCACTGTACCTCCAGGCACAGCGGCACCAGTGAACCGGAGTGCCACTGCAGCACAGGAGGGCTACTGTAGCTGCAGACACAGCACTACCTGCTGCAGTGCAGCACCGAACCAGAGTACCACTGTAGTTTATTATTGCCACATAAATCGATTATTTTTTGCGTGCTATCCAGTAAGCAAAAAAATGACCTTTCTCCCGCAGCACACAGCCAACAATGAACCATTTCCTTGATCATCGTTGCTTTTCTGCATATCTCTCATTCATCTGTCTGTCTGTCTGTCTGTCTGTCTGTCTGTCTGTCTGTCTGTCTGTCTGTCTGTCTGTCTGTCTGTCTGTCCGTCCGTCCGTCCGTCCGTCCGTCCGTCCGTCCGTCCGTCCGTCCGTCCGTCCGTCCGTCCGTCCGTCCGTCCATCCATCTATCTAGAAGATGGCGGCGCTGGCTTAAGAGCTGCGGCCTGTCTGTAGTCCGTCTGTTATTTTATTTATTTTGTCCTGTTTTTAGTTGGTTTTGTTTTATTAGATTGTATGTGTATGTGTGTGTGGGGGGGGGGAGAAACATGTCTGGGTCTCTTCCTTGGGGGGGGGTGCGACTTTTTTGTCGTATTCCCCGTCTTCGTCTCCGTCTGCGCCGAGGTCTAATGGCGGAGCTGGCGGCCTCAGGCCTCGTGGCTGTTCCAGCAGCAGCAGCGGCGACCCGACTCGGTCCCAGAGCAGTTCCAGCACCGACTCATTCCCGGAGCGGTTCCAGTAGCAGCAGCAGCGGCGACTCGACTCGGTCCTGGAGTGGTTCCAGCAGCAGCGGCAGCGGCAGCAGCAGCGGTCACCCGACTCGGCCCTAGAGCTGTTCCAGCAGCAGCAGCAGCAACAGCGGCGGCGACCAGACTCGGTCCCGGAGCTGTTCCAGCGGCAGCATCAGCGGCGACCCGACTCGGTCCCGGAGCGGTTTCAGCAGCGGCAGCAGCAGCAGCGCGACCCGACTCGGTCCCAGAACGGTGGCGGCGGCAGTAGCAGCGGCCCGACCGCGACCACGGGCCCGGTGGAATCGGCCGCGGGCCCAGTGGACGACATCGTCGGGAGCTCGCAGCTCACAGGTTGGTGACCTGTTTTTACGAGCTCCCCGCAACAACAGCTTCATCCGCTGGTCTGGAGGGCGGCAGCTTCGACCACCCCGGGCTGCGGAGTTGAATCGGCCCGTTCGCGGAGCTCGGTTGAACCGCGGGACTGACCTACTTACCATCACCTGGTGGGGTCAGATCATCTGAAGCCTGGATCGCCTTGGCGCAGAGGGAAACAAAGAGGGAAGAGACAGAGACTTTAAGACTTTGCCTTTCATCACAGTGAGGAGGTGTTTGGTAAAATTTGTGTGTTTCTGTCAATTTTTAAAAATTATATGTATGACTGCAGGGAACTAAATGTCGTTCAGACGCAAAGGTCCGAATGACAAATAAATTCAATTCAATTCAATTCAATTCAATCTATCTATCTATCTATCTATATCTATATATCACATACCATATCATAACATATAACTACATATCATATCTAGTAACTATTAAAGGTCTGATCTTGTATGTGGATGTCTGTTTGTGTGTGTGTTTGTGTGTTATCACATCTTCGTGAAAAATCTATGCGGTAACGATAAAATATTTACATATTCCAGTAGTCATTTTTCCCGTGGAGGCCAAAACCTACTTATCTGGAAAATTCATGCTTTATTTCGCAACAATACTGAAAAACGACTGCCTTTCGCTGATGACATCACAATGGGTCTGCGCCGCGCGCCGATCTTCCACGCCCTGCGTGTTACGTCACCCCCCAACCCCCCCTCTCCCCAGTTATTTGAAAGATGTAGAAAGAACGAGCAAGTCGGGCCCTGCACTGGAGCGGCCGAGCTCTCGGGTCTGGTCCTCAGTTCCGGTACGGTCCTCTGCTCGAGTCCGGTCCTCGACTCGGGTCCGCTCATCTGCTCATCTCGGGTCCGGTCCTCAGCTAGGCTAGGGTCCGGTCCTCAGCTCGGGTCCCATCCTCGGCACGGGTCCGCTCATCGGCTCAGCTCGGATCCGGTCCTCGGCTGGGGTCCAGTCCTCGGGTCCTCCCACTCTCCCCCCCCCCCCCCGAGACATCCCCCCTCTGCCCCCTCCCTCTCTAGGGAGTGGTGAGTATTGGGACCTATGGGTGAGTAGTGGAGTGGTGCCCTCTCCCTCTCTTCACTCTCTCTGACCCTGTGTCTGCCTCTGCCTCTGCCTCTGCCTCTGCCTCTGTCTCTGTCTCTGTCTCTGCCCTCTGCCCTCTCTCCGCCTCTGTCTCCGTCTCTCTCTGTGCCTCTGTCGCTGCCCTCTCTCTGCCTCTGTCGCTGCCCTCTCTCTGCTTCTGTCATTGCCCTCTCACTCTGCTCTCTTTCTGCCCTCTCTGTCTCTGCCATCTGCCCTCTCTGTCTCTACCCTCTGCCGTCTGCCCTCACTGTCTCTGCCCTCTGCCCTTTCTGTCTCTGCCCTCTGGCCTCTCCGTCTCCGCCCTCTCTGTCTCTGCCCCCTCTCTATACCCCCCTCCCTCTCCCTCTCTAGCCGCACCTGCGAGTTGGGGCTATGGGTGAGTGGATAGGGCAGGGGGGGGTAAAAGGTGCGAATTAATAATACTAATATAATTTCAATGGGAGTGGGTAGTGTGTGTGGGGGGGTTGTGGATAGTGTGTGTGTGCGTGTGGAAGGTAGTTAGTGTGTGTGACACCACATGCTGCCCCCCCCCCCCCGCAACCACGCATTGAGGGGCAGGACCCAACAGGTCCCACTTGGTCTACGCAATGCTTTACCAAAACTCTCATCTTGTCCTCTTCCGGTTTGCGTTTTTTAAAAATATGCTCTAAACAGCACCTATAGCGCTAGGATATTTTTTGCCACCTTACTCCAAGTTTTGTTCTCCCTTCCCCACATTCCCCACCCCTCCCCCACCGCTCCCCCACCCCTCCTCCACCCCCTCCCCCACAACCCCCTCCCCACACCCCTCAATTTCGAACCATCCCGAGTAGGAATCGACTAAAACCAGGTATTGTTTGCCGAGCCACTCAAAGATTTTTGGCTGCTACTGTGAACCAGGGTAAGTCCGGTGTGGGGTGGGGGGATGAGTGATTGTTTCTGTTGATGCAGGGTCAGGCTATTGCAGATCGGGCAGGCAGCAACTTTCTCGAGAATGTAGTTAGCCATGTCCGGCAAGAACAGCATGCCTTTTGCATGTTGGAGGTTTATTTTTGCAGCAGGATGGCCCGCATGGACAATGTCGAAGAACTTGCTGTGAAGAGACGTCGGGATGACTGCCTTATGTCCTTTCATTATGACGCCGTCTTGAATGACCAGTTCGTCGCAGACAGGGTAAAATGGGCGGATGGCTTGTGGCAGGTGGTGCTGTTTGTCTGGTCAGCCGTGGCGGATGACAGTGGCCAGCAATTGTAGCATTTCATCTGCAGCTGTTTGTGACACTAGGATGTCTAAACCTGCAGATGGGAGGCAGGAGACCGTCATAACTGTGTAGCCCTCGTGCTCATCATCAGACAGGTTTGTCACAGGTTGGATGAGGTGCCCGTGAGAGGGTCAGCTAAGTGCATGCCCTTACCGTGTTTGAAGGTTAGTGTGATGTCATATCTCCGTAGTTCCATCATCATGCGTTGCAAATGCGCCGGTGCCGTGTGGATCGGTTTACTGAGGATACTGACCAGGGGCTGGTGGTCGGTTTTGACTGTGATTGGATTGCCAAAGATAAAGTCCTTGAATATCTTGCAGGCAAACTTTACTGCGAGTAGCTTTTCGATTTGAGCGTAGCGCTGTTCAGTTTCGGTTATGGTGCAGGAGGCATAGGCAACTGGTCTGGGAACCTTCCCGTCATCTTGTAGGCAAGCAGCGCCCTGTCCACACTGGGAGGCATCACAGGTGAGGGTGATGGATAACTTGGCATCAAAGTATGCAAGGGTTGGAGTGCAAGACATTAGTTGTTTGAGGGTTTCAAATGCCCTCTGCTGGTGTTGGTGCCAGGACCAGTGGGTAGCCGTGTGATTAAGTTGTCGCAGCGGGGCTGACAGCTCGCTAAAGTTTGGGATGAATTTTCCCAAGTAGTTTACCATACTCAAAAATGTTTTTGTGGAGCTGTCACGTCCGTAGGTGCTGGCATTTCATTGATGGCAATGGTTTTAGACGGGTCTGGCCTGAGTCCGTTGTTGGTGAACACGTGGCCCGCATGAGTCGACTTGAAACCTGCACTTGAGAGGGTTGAGTTTGAGATTTTCCTCCCTGGCACGATTCAGAACCTGCTTCAGGTTTGTGTCGAGTTCTTGTGCATTGCGCCCAGCGATCAGGATGTCGTCCACAATTATGTAACATGGGTAGCCAGCAAAGGGTTGTTCGCTGGAAACCTTCACTGGCTGAATTGATGCCAAATGGCATTCGTAAAAACCAGTAACGTCCAAAGGGTGTCGCAAATGTGGTCAACATGGAGGGTGTGTGGTCTAGTAGCATTTGCCAAAATTAGTTCTTTGCATCTAGGACAGGAAAGACTGTGGCTTTACCCAGGCTGGCTCCGACCTCTTCCACCGTCTGCATTGGTTGGTGTGGTCGTTTGATAGCAGTGTTTAAATCTTTAGGGTTGATGCGGATCCTTATTTCACCTTTATTCTTCTTGACTGCTGCGACCATGCTGGAGACCCAGGAGGAGGGGTCGTTGATAGGGGCTATCACCTATTGAGGCATGGACATCGTAGGCGGAGTGTGGTCCCGGTCCCAAGGCTTTGCCATGGGTGTCAGTGTATTCTGCAACCCGGCAGATGTACAACCTTATCTAGTGTATGCTCCTCATCCCAGAGTAGTTCATTTCTCACCTTGTCATTCAGGATGCCACATATGAGTCTGCCGCGGATGAATACGTCACGGCCTTGGATGCAATGCTCTTGAGGGTGCCAATGTAGGATTCAACTGTTTCACCCTCTTGTTTGCCAGTTGTTCGGCACAGAGCTTGAGGGTAGAGGGGGAAACATTGTCTGGTCCTGGAGATCTCCAGCTTTTCTGTCTTCTGAAAAAACTCGCTACCCCTATTTTTATTGTTGATGATGGAGATATGATGTTGTGCAGCACAGATTGTGTGGGTAATTGAGTGTGAAGTGGTGAATTGGAGAGGGGTGGGTGGGAAAGGTTCCAGTCTTTTCAGACTGGAGTCTTGCTTTAAGATGTAATGCTATTTCCAGTACCCAATGATGCCCTTTATAGTCCTCTTTGCTTTGCAAACTCTTCAGACTCGGCATGTATGCAGAAAGAAGAAACATACACCAAGAAAGCACACTGTCAGGTTACATCACAGCTTTGTTCTGCAACAGTTCTGCCCAAGCCTGCAAGACATTGCATAGTTGTCGATGTAGCCCAGTCCATAACATGGACCAGACTTCCCAGCATTGACTCCATGTATATTTTGCTTTGCCTCAGAAAAGTAGCAAAATAATCAATGTGTTGTCCCACCCTGGTTATTCCTTATTCTCCCTGCTCCCATCTAGCAGAAGGTACAGAAGCTTGAAAGCACTCACCACCAGACTCAGGAACAGGTTCTTCCCATCTGATATCAGGTGGAATATATGGAACGGTCCTTCCATAAGTTAGGGTACTTTTCAATTCACCTCTACCTAAGGACATTGGAACTAATGCACAACAAAGCTAAGAAACATATTTTGCACTCCGTATCTTCCGAAATGCACTATCTATTACACTTGAGTTTGACTTGATTGTATTTATGTACGGTATATCTGATCTGTGTAAGAAAGAACTGCAGATGCTGGTTTAAATCGAAGGTAGTCACAAAATGCTGGAGTAACTCAGCAGGTGTGGCAGCATCTCTGGAGTAAAGGAATGGGCGACGTTTTGGGTCGAGACCCTTCTTCAAGACTAAAGAAGCCTCTGGCGATGCAAGCGCTGTAAGGCAGCAACTCTACCGCTGCACCACCTTGGCCGCCCAGTTCCTCAAGTTTCGAGCATGGCGTCTGCCTGAGGCAGGATGTAGACAGAAGTAGGGTGAAGATGGAAAACACTGGCAGTCGGTAGAACAGTCGGCCCTTAACCTCCAGACGTAGCTTGTCGAGGGAGTAGGTGGACATGACTGCCAAGTCCAAGTACCACGATGAGTTTATCATGAAGCAGACACCACCGCATGTTCCTTTTCCTGATGTCGCCGCAGGATTCATACATTCTAGGAGCAGAATTATACCATTCAGCCCATCAAGTCTAGTCCGCCATTCAATCGTGGGTGATCTACCTTTCTCTCTTAAACCAATTCGCCTACCTTCTCCCCATAACCCCTGACACCCATGTGTAGGGCAGTCAAGGTGGAGCAGCGGTAGAGTTGCTACCTTACAGCGAACACAGCGAATGCAGGCTAGAGACCCGGATTCAATCCCAACAACGGGTGCTGTCTGTACGGAGTTTGTGCGTTCTCCCCGTGCCCTGCATGAGTTTTCTCTGAGATCTTCGGTTTCCTCCCACACTCCAAAGATATACAGGTTTGTAGGTTAATCGGCTTGGTAAATGTTTTTTTTAATATTTATTTTATTAGAAGCAATTGTACAAGGAGAAAGTAATCAACATAACAATTATACAATTTTCGTACAGCTTCAGTTTTAACATTTTATAAACTAATAAGTAAATCGGGAAAAAAAGGAAAGGAAAGGAAGAAGAAAGGAAAAAGAAAAGAAAGAATTTCGAAAAAGATATGAAAAAGAAAGAAGAAAAAGCCCTGAATTAACGAAGAAGTGAAAAAAAAGCGGAGATATATCCCACTACCCTTCCCTAAGCCCGCTCACCCGACCCTAGCGTCGGTTTAGAATTTGTGTTCAACCATTCTGTTGTTGAAGAAATTCAATAACAAGAGACCATATTTTGGAAAATTTATCTGATTTGTCAGACAAAACCAGCCTTATTTTTTCTAAATATAGTGTCTCGGTCATTTCTGTGATCCACATCTTCACTGCGGGGACTGTTATCTTTATCCAGAATTTAAGTATAAGTTTTTTCGCAGTTATTAAACCATAGCCAAGGAAGTGTCTTTGGAATATCGTTAATTTAGGGCAGCCATCTGAGATTCCTAGTATTATTAGTTTTGAATCTGACTCCAGTTGAATTTTGAGTGTTTTAGAAATGGTATTGAATATTCCCGTCCAGAAGTTTAGTATTTTTATACAAGATACAAAAGAATGGGTTAGGGTAGCTTCTTGGAAGTGACATTTATTACAGAGAGGGGAGACAGTTGGGAAGATCTTGTTCAATTTGGTCTTTGAGTAGTATAACCTATGCAATATTTTGAATTGTATCAGGTAATGCCTGGCATTTAAAGAACCGTAATGTATGTATAGTAGGCTTTCCTCCCATATATCTTTTGAAATGGGTAAACCCAGCTCGTCCTCCGATGCTCGCCTATAAATCTCAGAAGGTGGGGTATCAATATTTAGAAGAGTATTATAAATGTAAGATATCAACTTACTTGTATCGGCATGTCTATTCAAACAATCGTCTAATATATCTGGACCCTTAAGAAGACAGTCTTGTGTATATGTTTTCACATAATCTCAGATTTGAAGGTATCTAAAGAAATTGTTGCCGTTCAAGTGATATTTCTCCTGTAGTTCTTGAAAAGAAGAGAGTCCCCTTCTTATAGAGGTCTCCCACAGTATCAATTCCCAGGTTCTTCCATTGAACAAGCACCATATCTAAAGTAGACGGTTTAAACGAGGGATTGTTTGCAATAGGAAGAAAGCGAGACATATTTCTCAATTTAAGACTGAATTTCAGCTGTTTCCAGATACGGATAGTACTATGTATTATCGGATTTTGCTCATATGTTGACTTATTCAAATGTATTGGAGATAGGAGGACCGAGCCTAGACTAAAAGGCAAACAATCTTTCCTCTCCATTTTTAACCAATTTACATGTTGACATGTATTGTCCAACCAGAAAGTTATATTTTTAATATTAGTTACCCAATAGTAAAAAAGAAAATTAGGTAATGCTAATCCTCCATTTTCTTTGGATTTGCACAAATGTCTTTTGTGTATTCTATGGGTTTTGTAGTCCCAAATAAAGTTAGTAACCATAGAGTCAATTATTAAAAAAAGCTTTTAGGGAGATATATCGGTATCGATTGAAGTAAATATAAAAGTTGCGGAAGGAAGATCATCTTATTAGAGATAGGAAGTGTTTTCCAAAATTGAATGTAGGCATATAGTTTATTATTACCCATATCATCCATCTGAGGTATGCTTTTACGAAATTATATTCCCCTCGTTTTGAGTGCCAGCAGGGTTAACAGGGGAATATTTTCTTGTATTCCCCTTTCTTGCGAATGCCTATGGACTTTACGTGTTAAAACAGCGGTAAATATAGTCTTATATTCCCCTGGTCTCACATCCGGGAACTTGGCAATGTGACGCTGCGTGGGAAATTTAGAATTTGTTCTCGACAAAACAAGCAAAATGGCAGCCTCCTGCGAGAAGAGGTTCGCGACTTTTGACAGAAGATTTTCCTCTAGATGTCTGATATGGGTAATAATAACAATATTGACTGTCCTCTTTCGGGGGATACGACATATATTGCCCTCACTAGATCCATATTGCCCTCGTCTTCGACTCGGGCAATATGAATCTACTTCAGGCAATATATGTCGTATCCCCCTCAAGGCCAGTCAATATTCTATTACTGTTTAATGGTAGGAAGTTTATTTTAAACAGAGAGGAATACTTCCTAGTCATGTAAATTCCAAGATATCTGAACTTTTCAGTAACAATTCTGAAAGGAAATATTTGGAGTTGAGAAGGGTCTTGTTCTTTTATTGGCATGATTTCACTTTTATTCCAATTTATTCTGTATCCAGAGAAAGAACCAAATTGTTCTATAATGCTTAGAACATTTGGAATACTAACTTGGGGATTAGTAATGTATAAAAGTACATCATCTGCATATAACAAGATTTTATTGGTGGTATATTTGGTATTGTATCCATAAATGATTGAATGGGACCTGATACTCTCAGCAAGAGGTTCTATGGCTAAAGCAAATGACATTGGAGAAAGGGCACATCCTTGTCCGTTACCCCTAGATGAATAAAATTTAGGTGAAAGCATTTCATTTGACAGTATTCTAGCTGTTGGATTAGTGTATAAAAGCTTCATCCATAGAGTAAAGTTTTCTCCCTATTGAAATTTTTCCAACACTGAAAAGATAAGATCATTCCACTTGGTCGAAAGCTTTTTCTGCATCTAGAGGAATAATTGTTAGATCTTCATTTGGCATTCTCTCCAAATATATTATGTTAAACAAACGTCTCAAATTATATAACGAATGTCATTTAGGTATAAACCGAGTTTGATCTGGATGTTTTAGTTTACTGATAACCAAGCTTAATCTACGAGCCAAAGTCTTAGCTAGTATCTTCTGATGCGTATTTAAAAGGGCTATTGCACTATAGGATCCAGGCTCCTCGAGATTTTTATCTTTTTTTGGAATTAATGTAATAGTTGATTCTGCAAGCGTTTGTGGTAAAGTCTGTTCTTTAAATGCTTGAATATAAAGGGCTTGTAAGCGTGGAGAAATTAAATCCTTAAATTTTTCATAAAATTCGTTACTAAACCCATCCGGCCCAGGAGTTTTTCCACTTTTCAATGATTTTATAGTCTCTACAATGTCTTTTGTTGTTATCTCTGCTCCTAATTCATCCCGTTCCTCCTCATTAAGGAATGGGAGATTGCAATTCTCTAGAAAACTTTTCATCTTTGCAGGATCGGCTGTTGTTTTTGAAGAGTATAGTGTTTGGTAGAATTGTCAGAATCTTGTAAGCAGAACTCCTTTTTCTGATCTAATTTTGTGTATTGTACGGCCATTCTCTAATTTGCGGAGTTGACGTACTAGTAGCTTGTGTGGTTTATCACCAAATTCAAAATTGTTTTGCTTAGTATAATGAAATACCCTCATAAATTTTGCAGAGAGAATCTGATTTAATTTAAATTTCAAGGCAGTTATCTTATTATGTTTTGCAGTGGTTGGGTCAGCTGCGTTTTCTAGGTCTAAGTGTTTTATCTGTTTTTCTAATTCCAATTTTTCAGTCTTATTTTTCTTGTTTTGAAAAGCTTGGTATGCAATAATACAGCCTCTAACATAGACTTTAAAAGTTTCCCACAGCAAAGGAGAAATACCGGGGGTGTCTCTAAATGAACCAAAAGTAAACAAAACCTTGTTCTTCTTCCTATGATACATTACGATAGAACTATATTTATCCCAGCAAGAAAATTGATCTGCCAAGTCATAAAACACAAAATACATGAAACACAAAATTAAAGTGACGAGTGGAAAGGATTGGTGATGTGCAAAGATTGGGGAGGGGCGGTGGGGGTATGGAGATGGGCGTCAGTCTACCCCATGATAGAAGGAGGAGGAGCTGTACAGTTTGATAGCCACAGGGAAGAAGGATCTCCTGAGGCGTTCTGTATTGCATCTTGGTGGAACCAGTCTGTTGCTGAAGGTACTCCTCATGTTGACCAGTGCATCATGGTGGGTGTGAGTTGTAAGTCCAAGATGCTCTGCAGTTTGAGGAGCATCCTCCCCTCCAAGACCACCTACCATTAATCCAACTCCGCCCCCAGGACAGAGCCAGCCTTCCTGATGAGTTTGCTAATCCTATGGGTTGTACATTGGCCTGAAGGATGCTAGTGAGGGATAGGGGGTCGAAATGCATTTCTCAACCAGGGTTCCCCGGAACACTAGGGTTCCATGAGAGGTCGCTAGGGATTCCGAGAGAAATTATGATAAATAGGCTAATCATGTGTTAAATGCATTTTTAAGTCATTTTTGTGTTCGCGAGGCAGGAAACATGTTCCCGATGTTTGGGAAGTCCCAAACCAGGGGCCACAGTTTAAGAATAAGGAGTAAGCCATTTAGAACGGAGACGAGAAAACACATTTTCTCACAGAGAGTGGTGAGTCTGTGGAATTCGCTGCCTCAGAGGACGGTGGAGGCAGGTTCTCTGGATGCTTTCAAGAGAGAGCAAGATAGGGATCTTAAAAATAGCGGGGTCAGGGGATATGGGGAGAAGGCAGGAACGTGATACCGATTGGGGATGATGAGCCATGATCACATTGAATGGCGTGCTGGCTCGAAGGGCCAAATGGCCTACTCCTGCACCTATTGTCTATTGTCTATTGTCTGCCATTCTGAAAGGGACCCATTAATCCCTACTCTTGTTGCCTGTCTGCCAACTACTTCTCTATCCATGTCAGCACTCTACCACCAATACCATGTGCCCTAATTTTGCCCGCTAATCTCCTATGTCGGACCTTATCTAATGCTTTCTGAAAGTCCAGGTACACTCCATCCACTGGCTCTCCCTTGTCCATTTTCCTAGTTACATCTTCAAACAATTCCAGAAGATTAGTCAAGCATGATTTCCCCTTCGTAAATCCATGCTGACTAGGAGCGATCCTGTTACTGGTATACAAATGTTCGGCTATCTCATCTTTTATAATTGACTCCAGCATTTCCCACCACCGATGTCAGGCTAACTGGTCTATAATTCCCTGTTTTCTCTCTCCCGCCTTTCTTAAAAAGTGGGATAACATTAGCTACCCTCCAATCCACAGGAACTGATCCTGAGTCTATAGAACATTGGGAAATTATCACCAATGCATCCACGATTTCTAGAGCCACTTCCTTAAGTACCCTGGGATGCAGACCATCATGCCCTGGGAATTTATCAGCCTTCAGTCCCATCAGTCTATCCATTTCCTGCCTTATGTGGATTTTCTTCAGTTCCTCCATCACCCCAGATCCTCTGGCCACTACTATATCAGGAAGATTGTTTGTGTCCTCCTTAGTGAAGACAGATCCAAAGTACCTGTTCAACTCATCTGCCATTTCCTTGTTCCCCATAATAAATTCACCTTTTTCTGTCTTAAAGGGTCCAACTTTGGCCTTAACTAATTTTTACCTCTTCACATACCTAAAGAAGCTTTTACTATCCTGCTTTATATTCTCGGCTAGCTTACCTTCGTACCTCATCTTTTCTCCCTGTATTGGTTTTTTGGTTATCTTAAAGCAGACTATTATTTAAATGGTGGCCGATTAGGAAAAGGGGAGATGCAGCGAGACCTGGGTGTCATGGTACACCAGTCATTGAAAGTAGGCATGCAGGTGCAGCAGGCAGTGAAAAAATCGAATGGTATGTTAGCTTTCATAGCAAAAGGATTTGAGTACAGGAGCAGGGAGGTTCTACTTCAGTTGTACAGGGTCTTGGTGAGACCACACTTGGAGTATTGCATACAGTTTTGGTCTCCAAATCTGAGGAAGTACATTATTGCCATAGAGGGAGTGCAGAGAAGGTTCACCAGACTGATTCCTGGGATGTCAGGACTGTCTTATGAAGAAAGACTGGATAGACTCGGTTTATACTCTCTGGAATTTAGGAGATTGAGAGGGGATCTTATAGAAACTTACAAAATTCTTAAGGGGTTGGACAGGCTAGATGCAGGAAGATTGTTCCGATGTTGGGGAAGTCCAGGACAAGGGGTCACAGCTTAAGGATAAGGGGGAAATCCTTTAAGACCGAGATGAGGAAGACTTTTTTCACACAGAGAGTGGTGAGTCTCTGGAACTCTCTGCCACAGAGGGTAGTTGAGGCCAGTTCATTGGCTATATTTAAGAGTGAGTTGGATGTGGTCCTTGTGGCTAAGGGGATCAGAGGGTATGGAGAGAAGGCAGGTACGGGATACTGAGTTGGATGATCAGCCATGATCATATTGAATGGCGGTGCAGGCTCGAAGGGCTGAATGGCCTACTCCTGCACCTAATTTCTATGTTTCTATGTTTCTGTTGTTCTTTAAACATTATCCAATCCTCTTGCTTCCCGTTCATCTTTGCCACGTTGTACTTCTTGCTTTAATTTTTATATTGTCCCATACGTCCCTTGTCAGCCATGGTCACCCCTTTCTCCCCTTGGAATCCTTCTTCCTCCTAGGAATGAACTGATCCTGTACCTTCTGTATTATTCCTAGAAACATTTTTGTTCCACTGTCATCCCTGCTAGTGTATCTTTCCAGTCAACTTTGGCCAGCTCCTCCCTCATGGCCCCATAGTCCCATTTATTCAACTGTAACACTGACACCTCTGAACTGCCCTTCTCCCTCTCCAATTGTAGATTAAACCTAACCATGTTATGGTCAGTACCTCCTAATGTCTCATTAACCTCGAGGTCCTTTTTCAAATCCGGTTCATTACATAACACTAAATCCAGAATTGCCTTCTCCCTGGTGGGCTCCAATACAAGCTGTTCTAAGAATCCTTCACGAAGGCACTCTACAAAGTCCCTTTCTTGTGGTCCAGTACTAACCTGATTTTGCCAGTCGACCTGCATGTTGAAGTCTCCCATAACAACCACACCATTATTTTTGCTACATGCCAATTTTAACTCCTGATTCAACTTGCGCCCTATGTCCAGGCTACTGTTTGGGGGCCTGTAGATTAGTCCCATTAGGGTTTTTTTACCCTTACAAGTCCTTAGTTCTATCCATACTGACTCCACATCTCCTGTTTCAATGTCACCCCTTGCAAGGGACTGAATTTCATGCCTCACCAACAGGGAAACCCCACCCCCTCTGCCCACCTGTCTGTCTTTTCGATAGGAGGTATACCCTTGAATATTCAGTTCCCAGCCCTGGCCCTCTTGCAGACATGTCTCAGTAATTCCCACAGCATCATACTTGCCAGTTTCTAACTGAGCCTCAAGCTCGTCCACTTTATTCCTTATACTTTGTGCATTCATATACAGCACTTTGACCTCCGTATTCACTTCCCCCCTCGCACTGCTCGCAATTGGCCCTGACCTTACTCTGTTGTCCCTTCTCGAGCTTTCCTTCCCATTAATTTGAGAATTGTTTGTAATTTTTCCTGTAGTCACTTCCCCATGAACTCCATCTTTATACTCCCAATTTGTCAATCCCCCCCCTCCCCCCTCCCCCCCCCCCCCCTCCCCCCCCCCCCCCCCCCCCCCCACTATTTAGTTTAAACCCACACGTGTAGCCATAGCAAACCTGCCTGCCAGAATGTCAGCCCCCTTCCAGTTAAGTTTAACCCGTCCCTTTTGAACAGGTCACCCCTACCCCAGAAGAGATCCCAGTGGTCTATAAATCTAAATCCTTGCTCCCTGCTCCAGCCCCTCAGCCACACATTCAGATCCCCTATCTCCCTGTTACTGTCCTCACTAGCATGAGCACTATTATGGCATGTTTAACTCTGAATGTCCCACCCCTGGTGCATTTCCATACCCAATCACTTGCAGACATTCCCTTATCAATAACCAATCACTTGCAAACAATCCCTTAGCAATAACCAATCACTTGCATTTACTGTTCTCCTCTCCTTCCTCGTTCTTTTCCATTCCGTAATCCACCATTATTTAAACCACTTCCCCTTCTTGGGTCCCTTATTTCTCTTAGCTAGGGCTTGATACAGAGTTACAAAGATCATATAACTGTCACTACTGATTTACGCTAATGGCTACAAAAGAGAAATACCCCTGAAAATATAGGGCACAAAGGCCTTCACATAGAGCACAGATGGCTTATCTCAACATAAACAAGCTAATCCAAACATGCAGAGCAAAGCTAAATCCAAACATGTGGAGCAAAGCTAATACAAAGAATAATAGATAAAGGATAATAGTTAAGTATCTCAAGTATTACAAACACCAAGAATATAAAATATTACACACCTATATAATTCCCCCCTTTGAGACCTAATCGGTCTCACAGAAAAAGAAAACCACAAGCTGCACATATCGGCGCCGAATCAAACTACAACTAGCCCCCAAAATCAAGGTCCTCATATTTGTAATGTTCGGCCTCACAGTGTTCTTTCTCTGGAATCCTGGGTGGGTGGGCCAAAAACCCACCCGCATTATGCTGGGGTGGAAAAAAATACCCAGCTATCCTTACAGACTATTGTTCAATATTCCTCTGATGTGTTTTGCACGTCATCGTAGTATTCTATTAGCGGGGTCTGCTTCTCTAGGGGACCAGATTTGTCTTTATACTGGAGCAACGAAAGCTGCTTTTCAGTGGCTCTTACTAGGAGAAAATTAATACAGGGTAAAACACAACATAGCACAACAGTAACAACCAGCAACGCAGCTTCAATAGTCACCCCCAACTTAGCCAACCATGCTCCCCAACCTCCTAACATATTTTCTAGCCAATCAAAGAATTTATGTCCAAAACCCGCATTCTGCTTAAGCTCTTTTCTCCGATTCTTCAACTTATCCATTGCTTTAGTGAAGGACCCCTGCGGGCTGGTGTTTGTAGAGAAGGTACACAGACACCTTAAGGTCGTCACTATATTAATCATACATCATATAGCCCTCGCTGTACATGGTCTGTCACGATCACCAGAGAGAGAGCTAGGGGCGTGTGGGTTACAATTATACTAACTGATGGGGGGGTGGTTAGCATGGACATCGTCACTATCAATTAAAGGTGTATACACATATCATCTACATCCTTCCTCTACAAAAACAAACAGTGAGTGACAGGGCGACCACGTCTCATGCGCTAGGGTAAATGCAAACAGTAAGGCACGGGAATACAGAATCACACGTAATCGCCGTAACGGCCTGACCAGGCGACCAGACCGGGTCCGCACCTCGCCATCACCTCCTTCCCCGATGGGAACAAGTGGGGACAATGCCGGGGCATGGTGGGGGCTACGGACAGGAGAACCCCTGGGCGATGAAGGCATCGGGGGGGACGGCAAAGAGAAGGGCGAGGAAGCCGGAGAAAGTGGGACCGCAGCCGGTAGGCGGATAGGAGAAGGACAAGGGGGGGGTGACCCCAGAGGAACGGGCAAAGCACTGGGCCGCGACAGTGGCAGCGGGGGGGAGGTGGGCATACGGAGCCGCCGGAGGAGGGAGAGGCTCGTTCACGAGCCGGAGATGCTGGCGGGACCGGCGGTACACCCTTCCGTCGTGGTTGACAAGGTACGAACGAGGGTAACCGGTAGAACCGACGACCACGGCCAGCTTGGAACGACCAGAAGTGGACCTCATACGGACGACCTGGCCGGGGAGAAGAGGGCGGCAGGACCTGTCGTGGGAACGCTTCTGCATATCGTGTTTTTGGACAATGCGTTTCCGGACCAAGGCAGGTTTAAAGACGGAGGGGGACAAGGACTGCTGAGACACCGGGACCATGGGCCTCATGACTCGGGACATGAGTCGCTGAGCCGGGGAGTCCAGGGCATGGTCGCGGGAGATGTTGCGGAGATTCAGCAGGGCCAGGTAGATGTCGGAGCGGGATAGGCGGCAACGTTCCAACAATCCTTTAGCACTGCGGAACGCGCGCTGGGCCAGTCCGTTGCTCTGCGGGTATTCCGGGCTGCTGGTGTAATGACGAAAGTTCCATCGTTCGGCAAAAGCGCGGAACTCGGCACTGGTGAACTGGCTGCCATTGTCCGACTGCAGGCTGGCCGGTGACCCGAAGGTGGCAAAGTGGCGGCGCAACTTCTCGATGAGAGGGAGTGGAGCTGGTCAACTTCAAACCAGCTGGAGTAAGAGTCGACAAGCACCAGGAAGTGCTTTCCGTGCCACTCGAAGATGTCGGTTGCTAGCGCAGACCAGGGCAGGTCAGCAGCTGGCTGCTGCAGGAGCGGCTGCCGCTGTTACTGTGGAGCAAGGCAGTTGCAGGTAGGGCACGCGGAGACTCTATCCCGGAAGTAGCGAGGCATGTCAGGCCAGAAAAACTGGCTCTGAGCGATGGAAAGGGTCGCTTCGGCCCCGGGATGGCCACGATGAGCGGTTTCAAAGTATTGTTCTCGTAGTGCTGCGGGCACCACCACCTTGTGCCCCTTCACAATCACACCATCACGCAGCACCAACTCGTCACGAACCAGGAAGTAAGGCACCGCTGCGGCCGGCAGGGAAGAACGGCGGTCTGGCCAACCCTGCTGATGATCGCGGCCAGCTGTTGTAGCGAAGCGTCTGCTGCCGTGTGCTTGGCCAGGGACTTCAACTGAATGGAGGGCACGAAATTAACGTTTAGGGCTATCAGATCGGACGCCTCATACGGATGTCGGTTGTGGATGAGAGAGGCGCCCGAGACAGCGTGTCAGCAACAAACATGTCCTTGCCCTTGCGATAAACCGCTGTGAAAGTGAAGCGTTATAGCTGGAGCATCATGCGCTGGAGCTGGGAGGAGGCCATAGTGTATCGGCTTGTTGAGGATGGTGACCAGAGGCTGGTGGTCCGTCTCAACAGTGAAGCAGTTGCCCAGGATATAGTCCTTGAATTTGGAGCAGGCAAAGACAACAGCCAGCAGCTCCTTTTCAATCTGGGCATAGTGTTGTTCAACGGTCGTCATTGTGCGGGATGCGTAGGACACAGGCAGTTGCACCCCGTCATGGATCTGAAGGCAGGCGGCACCGAGGCCAAACTTAGATGCATCACATGTGAGAACGATGGGGCGCTGGAGGTCAAAGTACTTCAGCATTGGCATGCTGATCAGCTTATATTTGAGGGTGTCAAATGCTTTCTAGTGTTGCGGGAACCAGGCCCAGGCAGTGTCCTTTTTCACCAGATCCCGCAGAGGGGCACTCAGTTCTCTCAGGTCGGGAATGAACTTTCCAAGGTAGTTGACCATGCCCAAGAAGCGCAGTAGGCCAGGCACGTCCGCAGGTGCAGGCATCTCGGATATTGCGGGCATCTTCTGCTTCAGCCCCGATGCAGTGAAGACATGCCCCACGTAGGTGACCTCAGGGACCCGGAATCAGCACTTCTTCGGGTTGAGCTTCAGGTTGACCTCCCAGGCCTGCTGCAGCACCTGGCGAAGGTGGTGGTCGTGCTCAGCGACATTCTTCCCATAAAATAGGATGTCGTCGACAATGATGGCACACGGAAGTCCAGCAAACAGTTGTTCCATGGTCCTTTGGAACACCTCGCTGGCAGAATTGGTCCCAAATGGCATGCGGAGGAAGAGATACCTGCCGAAGGGTGTGCTGAAGGTCGTTAGGTTGCGAGGATCGCTCGTCTAGAGGTATCTGCCAGAACGAACTCTTGGCATCAAGAACCAAGAACACGGTGGCAGGGCCGACCTGTGCAGCAACATCCTCCACCGTCCGCATGGGATAGTGCGGGTGCCTGATGGCCAAGTTCAAGTCCTTGATGCAGATCCATAGTTCGCTCTTCTCTTTCTTCGCAGCGACAACCATAGTGGAAACCCACTTCGAGTCAAACCGGTCTGGGAATTCGGCCAGCGGATTCAGGGGTGCCTCTACCAGGTGGACATCGCTGTGGAAGCTCACCAATCCGAGGTCCTGGCAGGCCTCCACGCCGTGCAGGGGGTCACATTTACCATCTAGCAGGAAGAAAGAGAGGGGCCGAGAGGTCTTCAGCACCTTGCAGTGGAGAGTGGCCCTCCCAACAGGAACAAGTACGCCATCCCCATAGGCACGCAAAACAGCACTGTCTGTGGAAATGGGCTCATTATTTCTTATCTTCCTGAACAGGCTTTTTGACATAACATTAGCAGCAGCCCCCGTATCCACTTTAGCAGAGAAGGCCATGCCATTCACCGTGACTCGGACGGTCGGGTCCGTTATCAGAGCAGCTGCACCTCGCAAGGAAAACACACTCAGTTCGCTCTGAGAAGAGTCAGAGTCAGACGGGGGGAGTTCATCATGCTGGAGATGGGAACCAGACGCGGTATCATCACGTGTCAGGTAGCGAGACGGTTTCTGCTGTGGCTGTGCAGGGTTCCCACGGGAACAGCACGCTGCCGAGAAGTGGTTGGGCTTGTTGCAGAAATTACAGGTTTTCCCCAACGCCGGGCACACATTAGAACGGTGTGAAACAAAGTTACAATTCAGACATCGTTGAGGTGGTCTGAAGCCCGGCAGAGGGCTTGCCCTCTGTCACCGGGGAGCATTGTACTGGCGACCAGCAGGACTGGCTGCGTGGACCACAGGGTCAGGTACAGCGGAGGAGACAGCCTCAGCTAAACGAGAGGCATGCAACGCCTCATTGAATGTCAGATCAGGCTTACGCAGCAGCTCAGAGCGCAGCTTATCATCCCGTAGACCAAAGACCAAGATTTCATGGATCAAAATATCAGGGGTCAGGACATGCAGGTCACATCGGCGAGCCAATTTGCGCAGCGCGGCCACAAAATTGTCAATAGATTCCCCAGGGTTTTGGCGTCGGGAGAACAGTTTAAAATGCTCTAAGATGTGGTCAGTGGGAAGGTCACACATCGCTGTAAATTTAGCAAGCAGACATACCGGGTCCTGGATACTCTCACCCTGTCCATAGATGAATGACTCCAATCGCTCAAGCGCTTCGGGACCAGCTAGATTAAGCAGCAGGGAAGCCTTGACCGCGGGGGCCACAGCAGGGTGAGTGATTGTAACATAATGCTCAAAGTCACGTCGGAACACACTCCAGCGATAAGTGATGTCTGCATCAAAGACTAGGACGTCAGGTTTACGACAGGCAGAAGCCATCACGGCACAGGGAGGGGATACTGGAAATAAGAAAATAAAACGCGATAGACTGGAGATGCAGGAAGAAGAACTTCTGACACCATGTAGAGAAGCTACACAGACACCTTAAGGTCTTCACTACTTTATTAATCATACATCATATAGCCCTAGCTGTATGTGGTCTGTCACGATCACCAGAGAGAGAGCTAGGGGCGTGTGGGTTACAATTATACTAACTGGTGGGGGGGTGGTTAGCATGGACATCGTCACTATCAATTAAAGGTGTATACACATATCATCTACAGTGTTGTTATGTATGAAGGTGCAGCAGTGTTCCCCAAACAGGACACACACACACCCTGTTTCTGACCTCATTTACAACAGCCTCAGAGTTACTAGTTTCTCCAAAAACCTCACTTACTATCTGGCTAAAGCTCTGCTCTCCCCTTAGGTCTTTGTCCTGTTCACTTACCTCAGGGCTATTATCGAGCCATAACTGTGGGACAGCCCTCGTGCAAGAATTGAGATGGTACCATGTGGATCGACCTTTTACCTGAACAGCGGTGGGCTAGGTCCTTCCCTTCTTTGCCCATTCCGCTTCCTTTGGAAGGCTCGTACATAAACCTTGTCTCCGGGTTTAATGGGTCCTTTCTCCGGGTTCTTTTGCTTTTCCTGTGCATGAATAGACTTGTGTATCGTAGTTAACTGTTGCATATACTGCTTAAGTTCTACCTTTCACTGCTCCAAATTTGGTCCTTTGTAGGGACCTCTCCATTTTGGCGCTGGTATGGGTCTGCCAGTGAGCATCTGGTGTGGTGCCAAATGAGTTATTCAAATAGTTTGCATGTGACTAGCTCATCAGTGCCAATGGCAGGGCATCTATCCAATTCAACTTTGTAGTTGCACAAATCTTATTTAACTTAGCCTTCAAGGTCCTATTAATTCTTTCCGCCATGCTCTGTGACTGAGGGTGGTACACACCCAAACCTTTGTTTCACTCTCAGGGCCTGCAGCACCAGCTTGACTATTTTCCGAATAATAGCCAATCCGTTGTCGGAACTAATTTCTGTTACGTAAACCAAACCTTGGGAACCTTGGGATTACTTCATTCGTCAGAAACTTTACTACAGCCCCTGCACCTAAATCTTTGGAAGGTACTGCCTCCACCCACCTGCTAAATCTATCGATCACCACTGGCATTTACCTTTTCCCTCTTACCGTCTTTATCATATCCACATAGTCGATCACCAGGTGCCTAAATGGCCTTTCGGGCACAGGTATGTGAACTATAGGCGTTGTTATTCCCTTTCTAAAATTGTTTTGAGCACATACCTCACACTGTGACAAAATGTGGTCTACTGAAATAGGGTGTAATAGGATGACCAGAACCCATCCTTCTTTTCCTTTCTTATTACTTCCCCCCTTGCGCAATGGTCTAACCCATGCATTTCTGAAATAAGAATGGTCAGCAATGGTGTGGGTGCTACCAACAATCCCTCAGTAGTCCACATGCCTTCCAAGTTCTACTTAGCTCCCCTTTGTCTCCACATTGTTTGCTCTGCTAAGGTTGGCTTACCTTGCATTTAAATTATGTCCTCCTCTGTGGGTACCAGATCCAAGCTTACCTGGATACCAATTGGCATCCAGACGCTGTTCTGGCTGCTTCATAATAGTGTTAAAAAGCTGTTTCCATCTCATCATTCCATTGCAAAACGTTTCTCAGGCTTGTGTGTCCTGCTTCCTTCGTTATTTTTCTTAATGGCGTCACAATTTCAGCATACTCTCCAATCCAGTCTGAACTGTATCCTGCTATTCCCAAGAACATCATCATCTGTTCTACTCTCTGAGGTTTGGGAGCTTTAATTATTGCCTCAATTTGATACGGTGCTATAGCCTTTACTCCTTTGGATATATATCGTCCTAAATATTCTACCTGCTGCTTACAAAGCTGCATCTTCTTCCTGGATACTTTATGGCCTCCGCACGCCAGCCTTTCCAAAAGAGTCAAAGTGTCTCGCTCACATTGCTCCTCACTTGCGGAGCAAACCAACAAATCATCCACATATTGTATTAATGTATTTTCGAAGGGTATGCCTTCCAAAACTGCCTTTAATATCTGATTTAAGACATGGGGCGAGTGTTTGAATCCCTGTGGCATCCTAGCATAGGTGTATTGAGCACCCCTATAGGGAAAAGCAAACAAATATTGACTTTGCTCTGCTAGGGGCACACTAAAAAATCACCGAACAAAGATCTACTACTGAAAAGTAAGCTGCCTCCGTTGGAACATTAGTCAGCAGTGTATGTGGATTTGGGACTACCGCTGGCCAATCTATCACCACCTAGTTTACCGCTCGCAGAACATATACTAGTCTCCACTTTTTCAGCTGGTTCTCCAGGTAGGCTACTGGATTCTCTGCCTACCCCAGTGGATCTCCCCTTTAATTAGGTATGTTACAAAACTTACCTTCAGCGGTGCTGCAGTTCTGTCACTGGCCGTGTGCGCGACTTTGGTGCCTTTGAGGGGGTGGGTGGGGTTAAAATGCGGTTTTCCAATGCCTTCCGGAGTTATATTTTCTCGGGGTGCGAGCTTTTGCTAAAGATTCGTTCCGACTGCCGGTATGTGACATTTTTTTTTAAATCGCCCGACTATTTCAGCGCTGGAGTAAAATAAAAATTAGCTTCTAATACCGTGAACGCAGACAACGGGGACAGATTTTACGTAGGGGACAGGTAAAGAAAAGCTGGTTATTTTTACATGTAAACTTGCTTGTTTAGATGACCTTAATCAACATTTCATGTTGTGAAACGATGATTTATTCCCCATACGATTCAGGTTTCCTGCCAATATGGGGTTTAAATTCACCGCAACTGCAATGTTCCAATCCATCATATTCCATAAAATCCCACTCGCAAGTTGATTTAAATGGCCATTAATTTACGGGCATTAAACACTAAATTCCTTCAATTAGGCCCATAAATTCATAACAATGAGATTTAAAAATCATGTTATATTGTGAATTCTTGTGTGAATGTTATTTGGACACTTAGGCTTTTTAAAAAATGTTAATATTTTCTTAAGAAATGGATAGATGTTTAGATGTAGTAATTGAATTTTATAATTAGTTACAATTGGGTAACTAACTAATTATATGCTTTAATTTCAGGTCATCCAAGTAAGATTGTTTCATATGTTTCAGAATGCTTCAATCTAAAACAACTGAAAATGTCATTCAGTTCTCTTAATTTTTAAGAAAGTTATGGGCTTTTGACTGTCCTCGATCACAACTTTTGTGTTAAGTCAATGGAAAAGCAATAGGGAACAAGATGCTAATTTCCGAGTATGAAAATGGCCATAACGTTTTTAATACTGAAGATATGAAAGTGAATTAGGTGTCAAATTAAACTTCTTTTTATGCTTTATCTGATGGGATAAATTGCAGACTTGATTTTTAAAATCTCAAAATTTTGTAACATTGCTACTTTAATGCCTTGGGGTCTACCTTAAGCGGGTAACAGTGTCTGAGGGCCTTCCATTCCCTCTGCCTGACTGGGTCAAACGGAGCGCCATTGACCATTGCATTATTCACCGCATTTTTTATAGCAGCCAACTCCAGGAGTTCTGTCAGTTTAGTGGTTCATATCATTATCACCAACAGTGCCTTCAAATCTCCCATAGCCAACAACTGTCCCGCGTTCTCCTCCTCAAAGGCCCTAATCCATTTTCCTGCCCCATCATGAATATTGGGCAAGGTATTTTTTAGCCCTTCCAGGTCCTGTGTCCCCCAAGAGATATACTGTGCCTGTCCCATTCTTTTTTAAATCAACGGCATCATTTTATTCCTCCGTTCCTGTTCCTCTTATTCTACCTGTATGTCTTCCCATTCCAATCCTTCTTGGAGTGCCTTCTTTCTCATTCTAATCTCTATTTCTTGCTTCTCAGATATTCTAGCCTTCTTTTGCGATTCCTTCACCTTTCTTTTAAAATCTTCCACTAAATCCTCATCCCTTATTTCCCTTGCATCCCCCCCTATCGCTTCCTGATTCTGTTTCCTCCTCAAAGCCTTGCCCTCCTTTCAGAGACCACTTGTCCATCAGTTTCCAATCCTGTCTATTACTTTGCTCGCTTCCCCCTTCTGCTGAATAGGATGCCTCAAAATCCCTCTGGTTCCTCAGGTCCTGCAGCCTCCTGATATCCACTTCTAAATCACTTATTTCCTTCTCATCATCCCAATCTTGCAACCTCTCGTTCTATCTTCATTATTCCCTTCACCAAGGGACACTGCTTTGTACCGTCCGGGCCTGGATAGGGAGGGGGATGCCCAGGGTCTCTCAAGCTTGGATATAAGATCGACTTTTTCTTTGGAGTTCCTGGCTTTCATGCTGCATTTCGGTTCTCTCACCATCTTCCTTTGTCATATTTTCCACCTTGTATACTTTCCTCAACCTCTCTCCTTCCGCTCGAGGCAGATTAAGTACGTCTAACTCCTTTTCTCTCATCTTTTTTTTACATTTTCAACTTATATTTTGACTTATTATTCTTAATTAACACTTCCATCTCATCCCACATATTTATATCGAAAGTGCCTTCCTTGGGCCACTTTGTCAGCAATTTTTCCGTTCTTTTTCCCCATCTCTCAGAGTGCTTTATAATGTCCTCTTTAGATACAGGGAACTTTTTACTTAGTAGTTCAACTGCAGTTACCTTACTAATTGTATTATCTTGTTCAGTGCACTTTATCAATCAGTCCAGTTGTAGTTCTTACTCTTATTCCATCCTGTTCCTGTAGTTACTATACCATCCTATACACTGTCTGTTTCTAAGAATTTCAGCAGGGAACCAGATCAACCTACTATGCAGGACCTCAGTGTTCCAGGGAGCTTCTTCAGGGGGTCAGTCTGAAAGGGTCTGACTAGTGCACCTTTCTCTCCCCATCTGATCCCGGTGAACCTGCGGCCACTTACTCAGTTGTTGGTTCACAGCTAGTTTGCCATATGATAATGTTTGCATCTTAAAAAAGACAAAATGCAACAAATTAAAGTAAACCATACTAGCTTTTACTTTTTACGTCAAACGGGAGTGGCCGGAGATGTTACAGTCCAGAAGATTCCAGTGATACTTCTGGTTCCCCAAAATACCACTTTAATTAATAAAAATCCTGGGGTCTTTTTTACAAAAATAGTCACATATGCAGAATATCAGGGGCATTAGGTAATGTCCCATGTTGTTTTTCTATGCCAGTTCATGGGTATCCCGTTGTCAGTTAGTTCCCCTTTCAGGTCTCTCTTATCTGATTGACCTTTTTTAACCAGAAAGCTTGTCTGAAAAAGCCATAATATCTGGTCATGCGTTCCAGCTAGCAATGCAATAGCAATTAAATTATTTTCAATTGTTCCAATCCATCTCCCAATATTCACAATTTCAAATTTCTAGTATAAATAGATACAAATAACAATTTCCCAAATTAACACTTTTTGGGGATATATTAGCTTATCCAATCTCCTTAGATGCTGCTGCACCCGCTGAGTTTCTCCAGCTTTTTGTGTACCCTCATCTAACAGATGGCCAGTGTGGCATCCAAGTCTACTTTTGAACTCAATTCAAAAGATAAGAAGATAAACTTAAAACATCAATAAGGCAAAGCAACCTACATTTTAAGAGAAAATAAAGAAAGAACAGTTCATTTTCATAGATTGCTAACACATTTGCAAAGTACAAAGGAGCAGAAAATAGCTGTTCATGGCTCTGCCCCCATACAATTGCAGTTTCTTAAAGAGACACACCATACCACTTAAAACACATGAGGCTCGACAAAGATTTATCACATAAAAGAGCAAGCTTATTCAATGATATCCTATTTCATCTGAAGTGTAGGATTAAATCAGCATTCATTCACAAACAAGTAACAGTCTTCTCATTCTTACTTCAAAGAAATCATGCAACTCTTAATACTTTGATGCACCCAAATATGTTCATACATTATTCATAAATTCAACACATACTGAAGAACAGTTGCGATCCAAAACACACATTTAGACATTTCTATTTCCCTCTCGGCCCTCTCTCTCCCTCTTAGACACTGCTCATAGCTTCAAAGTGTAAGCTACTTTCCACACATTCCACATTCCCTTTCCTCCTTTCCAACATACACAAATTTTATCCAAGAGTAGTGCTGCCAGAGGCCCGTCAAAGTGTCACGGTGCAGGCCTCTCATTTTCATAATTATGTTTCCATATACAAAGACGCTCTTTTGTAATTTCTAAACCTTCCCTTGTCTGACAAGACCGTTCTGTTTACTAGAATCTTTGGTTCTGTGGGGACCAGTATAAAGAATGTGCAAGCTGCCGTGTGGGCAGTACTGTCAGCTCGGCATTCCCCTGGGAGACTGCTTTGTCGGGCTGCTCATATAGGCATTGCACTGGGAGGACTGAGGCCTGCAGTGTGGGTATCATTGTCTTTAAGTTGTGAAAGTCTTCTTGTTTAAATGAGAGAGTTAAGTTGAAAATGATTTACCACTGCGCCACTGTAACGCCCCATGCAGTCTATTTTTGGTGTAAACCAGCATCTGTTGTTCCTTCCTACACCCAATGAGCTTTATCTGTCCCATCTAAGTCATCACGTCCCAAAGAACTACAATGGAAGCCTTTCATGTTCAACCTTGGCAATTCTAAAAATGAATATTTGTTCACTTTAAAAAGGCATATTCATTAATTCGATGAATGTTTTGGTTGTCATCTCATGTCCTGTAATGCTCTTTGAGGGCTTATTTGATCTAATTCTGCCTCTCCTTCCAAAGGGACAGCGCTAAATAAAATTAAACCTTTATACATTGCCTTGTTGGCTACTTGGAAGAAAAAATTAAACCAGTGCAAAAAGATGTGTATGTCATGAGCTTTTTTTACCAATTTAAATAGATCTAATAATTTAGAGTATTGTGTTCAGTTTTTGGCACCATATTATAGGAGTAGATTGGAATAAATGCACGGAATCTCTTGTTCAAAGTAGGGGAATCGAGAACCAGAGGATATAGGTTTAAGGTGAGGGAGGAGAGATTTAATAAGAACTAGAGGAATACGTTTTTTATACAAAGGATGGTGGGTGTTTGGAACGAGCTGCCAGAGGAGGTAGTTGTGGCAGGTACTATCACAACGTTTAAGAAACATTTAGACAGGTAAATGGATAGGATTGGTTTAGAGGGATAGGGGCCAAACCCAGGCAGGTGGGACTAGTGTAGATGGGACATGTTGATCGGTGTGGGCAAGTTGGGCTGAAGGGCCTGTTTCCCGTGCTGTATGGCTATATGACTCTAATAGTTTAATACTTTTTTGTTGGCAGTCTTTAGTTAGTTTGTAAAAGGACGCGAAGTGCTGGATTAACTCAGTGGGTCAGGCAGCATCTCTGCAAAACATAAATACGTGGCGTTTTGGATCGAGACCTTGCTTTAAACTTTTAGTTAGTTTGTGACAGACATTTGAACTGAAGAATACAAAGGACTTTAAAGATTGTCCTTTGCCAGGGTACAAATTCAAATGACTGGAGGATTGGCGTACTGCGCATGTTGTTCCATTGTTTAAAAAGGGTTCAAAGAATAAACCTAGCAATTATAGACCTATTAGTTTGACGTCAGTGGTGGGCAAATTAATGGAAAGGATACTTAGAGATAATATATATAAGCATCTGGATAAACAGGGTCTGATCAGGAACAGTCAACATGGATTTGTGCCTGGAAGGTCATGTTTGACAAACCTTCTTGAATTTTTTGAAGCGGTAACTAGGGAAATTGATGAGGGTAAAGCAGTGGATGTTGTCTATATGGATTTCAGTAAGGCCTTTGACAAGGTTCCCCATGGAAGGTTGGTTAAGAAGGTTCAATCTTTGGGTGTTAATGGCGGAGTAGCAAGATGGATTCAACAGTGGCTGAATGGGAGATGTCAGAGAGTAATGGTGGATGGCTGTTTGTCAGGTTGGAAGCTGGTGACCAGTGGGGTGCCTCAGGGATCTGTGTTGGGTCCACTGTTGTTTGTCATGTACATCAATGATCTGGATGATGGGGTGGAAAATTGGATAAGTAAGTATGCAGATGATACTAAGATAGGTGGTATTGTGGATAATGAAGTAGATTCTCAAAGTCTACAGAGAGATTTGGGCCATTTGGAAAAGTGGGCTGAAAGATGGCAGATGGAGTTTAATGCTGATAAGTGTGAAGTGCTACATCTTGGCAGGACAAATCAAAATAGGACGTACATGGTAAATGGTAGGGAATTGAGGAATGCTGTGGAACAGAGGGACCCTAGGAATAACTGTGCATAGTTCCCTGAAGGTGGAATCGCATGTAGATAGGGTGGTAAAGAAAGCCTTTGGTGTGCTGGCCTTTATAAATCAGAGCATTGAATATAGGAGTAGGGAAGTAATGTTAAAATTGTTACAAGGCATTGGTAAGACCAATTCTGGAGTATGGTGTACAATTTTGGTCGCCTAGTTATAGGAAGGATGTCAACAAAATAGAGAGAGTACAGAGGAGATTTACTAGAATGTTGCCAGGGTTCCAGCAACTATGTTACAGAGAAAGGTTGAACAAGTTAGGTCTTTATTCTTTGGAGCGCAGAAGGTTAAGGGGGGACTTGATTGAGGTCTTTAAAATGATGAAAGGGATAGACAGAGTTGACGTGGATAAGCTTTTCCCATTGAGGGTAGGGAAGATTCAAACAAGAGGGCATGACATGAGAATTAAGGGACAGAAGTTTAGGGGTAACGTGAGGGGGAACTTCTTTACTCAGAGGGTGGTGGCTGTGTGGAATGAGCTTCCAGCAGAGGTAGTGGAGGCAGGATCGATTTTAACATTTAAAAGTAAAGTGGATAGGTATATGGACGGGAAGGGAATGGAGGGGTATGGTCTGAGTGCAGGTAGATGGGACTAGGGGAAAACAAATGGTCGGCACGGACTGGAAGGGCCGAGAGGGCCTGTCTCCGTGCTGTAATTGTTATATGGTTATATGGTTATATGACTGTGGATGCTGGACGTCCAAAATAAAAAGAGAAAATGCAGGAAATATTCAGCAAACTAGGCAGAATTTATTAACTTGTTTTGATGAAGGATAATCATCCTGGAATATTAACTATTCATCTCTCCTTTGATCTGTTGGATATTACTCATATTTTCTCTGACTTTACCAGGTTAGGGGGGAATCAATGCTTCTAAAACCAATATTATTTGTCTCTTTATGTTGAAAACATTTTGCCACCCAGTTCTTTTGTTTTAAGGTACTCATTCTTTTCAATTGCTTTCATGTCCCAAAATATTTCAGGGAACAGAGGCACATCATGTCATAGACATAAACGTTGAGGGGGAACAACAAACCGGTCTTCAAAATGGTGCCAGAAGATTGTCGGCAGGACCGGGAAACCACTCGAAGGCCCATCGGACGGCATAACCAGGAGGGAGCTGGAGATGTCGGGCACTAGGAGTGGGCCGATAGGTGTAATAAGTGTTTTTCCCGAACAATCCATGGCTGATAGTGCTGTGGCCGGCAGCGCTATGTTTAACGCTTTATAGAGCCGATAGCTCTATGTTTAAAGGCTCATAGCACTGTGGCCGCTACCTCGGATGCAGGCCCCTATCATTGGTTACAGTTTGAATTTGGAAGTGGTGCTATTGGCCAGGACTTAACAGTGGTTATTTTCAACAGCTGAAGCCATTAGTTAATTTTTATACGAGAGGCGTTCATCGATGGGTTGGGTCGTGGTCAGTGCCGCAGACGGAGGCAGAGATAGCGAGAGAGCGAGAGAGAGAGAGAGGGATGTGCGCTGCTGTAAAATGGGCCCTGCGCATCCCGAGACAAGTATTGTTTTTGTTCTCTCTCTTGCCAATAAATCTGATTTGTAACTAAACAGATGAGTGAGCCATTTTTTGTTCCACTAGATCCTTGAAGCTTTTCCCTTGAAACAGTAGGAAGGGGAACAGGGGTAATGCGTTCAGCGCCTTCAAGGTCGGGACACAAAGCTGGCGGAAAAGGAGAGGAGAGGGACGTCGGTTCACGGGAATTGCTCCAGTACATCGAGCGCGCGGGCCGACTGGACATTGGAGTTTGAATAATGGCGGCAAAAATGGCGACACCGGCGTGTGTAGTTTATGGAAAATGAATTTCACCGTGCAGTTGCATATATGATAAATAAAGCACCATTGACATGGTTAATTTGGTAAGTAAAATAAGCAGAAAGCCAGATGCCATGACATCAAATAAAATGTCACTGGATCAAGTGCAGACCCATTGGGTCTGTTCCCCCGCGTGTTTGCGGGGGGGGGGGGGGGGGGGGGGGAGGGTCGGGGCGGCATGCGGCGGCATGAGGCGTCACACACACTAACTAGGGAAAGGGTGGGAGGTGTGTGGAGGGAGGTGGGTTTAGGCGAAGGGGAGGGGGGTTTAGGGGAGGGAGGGTGGGGGAGGGAGGGGAGTGGGTGAGAAGAAGGGGGGAGGAGAGAGAGAGGGAGGGGGGAGAGAGAGAGGGAGGGGGGAGCGAGAGAGGGAGGGGGAGTGAGAGAGGGAGGGGGGGGAGAGAGAGAGGGGGGAGAGAGTGAGGGAGGGGGAGATAGAGGGGGAGGGGAATAGGGGGAGAGAGGGAGGTGGAGAGAGAGAGAGGGAAGGGAGGAGAGAGAAGAGAGATGAGAGGGGGAGAGAGTGGGAGAGTGGGGGGAGAGATGGGGGAGATGGAGGGGAGAGAGAGGGAGGGAGAGTGGGAGGGGAGGAGATGAGAGAGAGGTGGAGGGGGGAGAGAGAGGGGAGAGAAAGGGAGGGAGAGGGGGGAGGAGAGAGAAGGGGGGGGAGAGAGAGAGAGAGAGAGGAGGGGAGAGAGGGATGCGAGAGAGAGAGAGAGAGAGAGGGGAGAGAGAGAGAGGGGGGCGACAGAGAGAGAGGGGAGTGAGAGAGGGGGGAGAGAGAGAGAGAGGGGCGGGGCAGCAGCTCGCGAGGGCCCGATCTGAGGACGGTGAAAAGCAGTGGGGGGACCAGCCGATCGTGGCTTCCGCGAAGGGAAGTGCCCATACCTGCGTGACAGAGCTGGGCCGGGGGACGATCGGGCCTCCCCGGAGAGGAGGTCGTCCCCTGTGACGGGTATAGAGGAAATGGGAGGGAGGAGAGGGGAGGAGGTGAGAAGAGGAGGGGGGGTGGTCGGGGAGCCGGGCTGCAAAATGCGGAGAGAGACAGAAGCGGCCTCTGACTCTCTGGAAACCCACAGCAGGAATGAGCGGGGGGCGGGAGGGGAGGGGGCGGGGCTTCATGAGCTGCACGGGCAGTCAGAAGGTTCAGCGCGTGAGGCGCTGCTGACCCCGAGATCTGCAGAACAAAGAACCTATAGCGGAGCTGAGCTGTAGAATCTTTATTCTGCGCATTGACAGCAGCTGCATTAATCCACAGCAGCAGGGGAGGCAGGGCCAGGAGACAGGTGGGCCTCGATTGGTGGGCATGTGGGCATTATGATGTCAGCAGCTGGCAAGCGGTGACTATTTTTATTAAAGTGTGTTTTGTGAACAACTTTATTCAAAATCTGGGGAAATAATTGACCGAATCTAGAGAGGAGTGAATTTCTGAAATCATAAGTTAAATCCCTACCGAAATATGTAAACATCTCTGCGTTTTTACGTCTGGTTTTCGAGGAGATACATTTCAAATGCAAAATGACACACAGAATTTTAAAAGTAGATAGATAGATAGATAGATAGATAGATAGATAGATAGATAGATAGATAGATAGATAGATAGATAGATAGATAGATAGATAGATAGATAGATAGATAGATAGATAGATAGATAGATAGATAGATAGATAGATAGATAGATAGATAGATAGATAAAGATAAGTGGAGTATTTTCCACAGACCTTAAGCAAAAACAAGCAGGTCCCAATTTAACAACTGTATGTTATTCAGCTCTAAACTTTCTTTTGCTTTTACTTCTAAACCCCAAGTGCCATCTTACACCTTGATATTTGACTCAGCACTGAAATTTGACAAACAAGTTAATGCCGTGGTAAAAGCTAGCCTCTTTCAGCTTCGGATGATAGCAAAAATTCCTCCAGTTTGATGACCTCGAAAAGATCATCCATACATTTATCTCCTCCCACCTAGATTACTGCAACTCCATTTACACTGGCATCAGCCAATCTTCCCTGTCCCACCTGCAACTGGTCCAAAACACCGCAGCGAAACTCCTGACAGGCACCGGAAAAAGGGACCACATCACCCTGATCCTGGCCTCTCTCCACTGGCTCCATGTGCGGTCCGAATAAATTTCAAGACCCTCCTCTTTGTCTACAAAGCCCTCAATGGGCTTGCACCCACCTACATTAAAAGACTTCTCACCCACTACACCACCTCTAGGTCCCTCAGATCGGCCAACTTGGGGTTGCTGAATGTCCCGCAGTCCAGGCATAAGCTTGGGGCGACCGCGCCTTTGCGGTCGCAGCTCCTAGACTGTGGAACAGCATCCCCCTCCCCATTAGAATACCCCCTCCATCGACTGTTTTAAATCTAGACTAAAAACTTATCTGTTCTCCCAAGCCTTGACTGACGTCCTCTGAGCGAGGGCTATTTGTATATATGTATGTAGCCTGCTTTTGTATACTACTCTTATAACAAAAGTAAAGCACTTTGATCAATGAGAGTTGTTTTTTAAATGTGCTATATAAATAAATGTGACTTGACGACTTGACTCACATACCCACTTAATTTATTATTTTCCATTCTCCTATCTGTAGATGATATGTGTATACACCTTTAATTGATAGTGCCGATGTCCATGCTAACCACCCCCCCACCAGTTAGTATAATTGTAACCCACACGCCCCTAGCTCTCTCTCTGGTGATCGTGACAGACCATGTACAGCTAGGGCTATATGATGTATGATTAATAAAGTAGTGAAGACCTTAAGGTGTCTGTGTACCTTCTCTACATGGTGTCAGAAGTTCTTCTTCCTGCATCTCCAGTCTATCGCGTTTTATTTTCTTATTTCCAGTATCCCCTCCCTGTGCCGTGATGGCTTCTGCCTGTCGTAAACGTGACATCCTAGTCTTTGATGCAGACATCACTTATCGCTGGAGTGTGTTCCGACGTGACTTTGAGCATTATGTTACAATCACTCACCCTGCTGTGGCCCCCGCAGTCAAGGCTTCCCTGCTGCTTAATCTAGCTGGTCCCGAAGCGCTTGAGCGATCGGAGTCATTCATCTATGGACAGGGTGCGAATATCCAGGACTGGGTATGTCTGCTTGCTAAATTTACAGCGATGTGTGACCTTCCCACTGACCACAACTTAGCGCGTTTCAAACTGTTCTCCAGACGCCAGAACTCTGGGGAATCTATTGACAATTTCGTGGCCGCGCTGCGCCAACTGGCTCGCTGATGTGACCTGCATGCCCTGATCCCTGATACTTTGATCCGTGACATCTTGGTCTTTGGTCTACGGGATGATAAGCTGCGCTCTGAGCTGCTGCATAAGCCTGATCTGACATTCAATGAGGCGTTGCATGCCTCTCGTTTAGCTGAGGCTGTCTCCTCCGCTGTACCTGACCCTGTGGTCCACGCAGCCAGCTTCGCTGGTCACCAGTACAATGCTCCCCGGTGACAGAGGGCAAGCCCACTGCAGGTCTTCAGACCGCCTCAACGATGTCTGAATTGTAACTTTGTTTCACACCGTTCTAATGTGTGCCCGGCGTTGGGGAAAACCTGTAATTTCTGCAACAAGCCCAACCACTTCTCGGCAGCATGCCGTTCCCGTGGGAACCCTGCACAGCCACAGCAGAAACCGTCTCGCTGCCTGACACGTGATGATACAGCGTCTGGTTCCCATCTCCAGCATGATGAACTCCCCCCGTCTGACTCTGACTCTTCTCAGGGCGAGCGGCTGTGATGTCAGATCGGTTTGACTCGAAGCTGGGGAAGTTGCCCTGCAGCTACAAGATTGCCCTCAATCCCGACATCACGCTGGTCATCCGTCCCCCGCACCATGTATCCTTCGCCATGAGGGGCAGGGTCGAGTCTGCTCTTCGCAAGATGGTGGCCACGGGCATCCTGAAGTCAGTAACGGACTCCACCCAGTGGGTCTCTACTATGGTTGTCGCTGTGAAGAAAGACAAGAGCGAAATACGGATCTGCATCAAGGACTTGAACTTGGCCATCAGGCGCCCGCACTATCCCATGCGGACGGTGGAGGATGTTGCTGCACAGGTCGGCCCTGCCACCGTGTTCTCGGTTCTTGATGCCAAGAGTTCTTTCTGACAGACACCTCTAGACGAGCGATCCTCGCACCTGACGACCTTCAGCACGCCCTTCGGCAGGTATTGCTTCCTCCGCATGCCGTTTGGGATTAACTCTGCCAGCGAGGTGTTCCAAAGGACCATGGAACAACTGTTTGCTGGACTTCCGTGTGCCATCATTGTCGACGACATCCTGGTTTATGGGAAGAATGTCGCTGAGCACGACCACCACCTTCGCCAGGTGCTGCAGTGGGCCCGGGAGGTCAACCTGAAGCTCAACCCGAAGAAGTGCCGATTCCGGGTCCCTGAGGTTACCTACGTGGGGCATGTCTTCACTGCATCGGGGCTGAAGCCCGACCCACAGAAGATGGCCGCAATATCCGAGATGCCTGCACCTGCGGACGTGCCTGGCCTACAGCGCTTCTTGGTCAACTACCTGGGAAAGTTCATTCCCGACCTGAGTGAACTGAGTGCCCCTCTGCGGGATCTGGTGAAAAAGGACACTGCCTGGGCCTGGTTCCTGCAACACCAGAAAGCATTTGACACCCTCAAATCTAAGCTGATCAGCATGTCAACGTTGAAGTACTTTGACCTCCAGCGCCCCATTGTTCTCACGTGATGCATCTAAGTTTGGCCTCGGGGCCGCCTGCCTGCAGATCCATGACGGGGTGCAACTGCCTGTGTCCTACGCATCCCGCACAATGACGACCGCTGAACAACGCTATGCCCAGATTGAAAAGGAGCTGCTGGCTGTTG
This sequence comes from Okamejei kenojei, assembly GCA_035221665.1. Taxonomy (NCBI): domain Eukaryota; kingdom Metazoa; phylum Chordata; class Chondrichthyes; order Rajiformes; family Rajidae; genus Okamejei; species Okamejei kenojei. Next base: position 39,339,623 of record CM069134.1, read on the forward strand.
TCTTTACCTGCTCCAAATTCAAGGACTATATCCTGGGCAACTGCTTCACTGTCGAGATGGACCACCAGCCTCTGGTCACCATCCTCAACAAGCCGATACACTATGGCCTCCTCCCAGCTCCAGTGCATGATGCTCCAGCTACAACGCTTCACTTTCACAGTGGTTTATCGCAAGGGCAAGGACATGTTTGATGCTGACACGCTGTCTCGGGCGCCTCTCTCATCTACAACCCGACATCCGTATGAGACGTCCGTTATGATAGTCCCGTAAACGTCTTCGTGCCCTCCATTCAGTTGAAGTCCCTGGCAAGCACACGGTTGGCTGACGCTTCGCTACAGCATTGGCCGCGATCATCAAGCAGGGCTGGCCAGACCGCTGTTCTTCCCTGCCGGCCGCAGCGGTGCCTTACTTCTTGGTTCGTGACGAGTTGGTGCTGCGTGATGGTGTGATTGTGAAGGGGCACAAGGTGGTGGTGCCCGCAGCATACGAGAACAATACTTTGAAAACCGCTCATCGTGGCCATCCCGGGGCCGAAGCGACCTTTCCATCGCTCAGAGCCAGTTTTTTCTGGCCTGACATGCCTCGCTACTTCCGGGCTAGGGTCTCCGTGTGCCCTACCTGTAACAGCCTCGCTCCGCAGCAACAGCGGCAGCCGCTCCTGCAGCAGCCAGCTGCTGACCTGCCATGGTCTGCAAACCGACATCTTCGAGTGGCACGGAAAGCACTTCCTGGTGCTTGTCGACTCTTAAAGCTTTGTTCTGTTCATCAGTGCGAGTTCCGCGCTTTTCGATGGAACTTTCGTCACTACACCAGCACTCCACAGTGCTAAAGGATTGTTTGGAAGTTGACATCTAGAACCTACATCTCCTGGGCTTTCTCATGTCCCTCACGCGGCGGTTCCGGTGTCTCAGCAGTCCCTGTCCCCCTCCGTCTTTAAACCTGCCTTGGTCCGGAAACGCATTGCCCAAAAACGCGGTATACAGAAGTGTTCCCATGACAGGTCCTGCCGTGTCCTCCGCCCTCTTCTCCCCGGCCAGGTCGTCCGTATGAGGTCCACTTCTGGCCGTTCCAAGCTGGCCGTGGTCATTGGTTCTGCCGGTTCCCCTCGTTCGTACCTTGTCAACCATGACGGAAGGGTTTACCGCCGGTCCCACCAGCATCTCCGGCTCGTGAACGAGCCTCTCCCTCCCCCGGCGGCTCCGTATGCCCCCCCGCTGCCACCGTCACGGCCCAGTGCTTTGCCCGTTCCTCTGGGGTCACCCCCCCCCATCGTCTTCCTCCTGTCCGCCTCCCGGCTGCGGTCCCGCTTTCTCCGGCTTCCTCGCCCTTCTCTTCGCCGTCCCCCCCGATGCCTTCGTCGCCCAGGGGTTCTCCTGTCCGTAGCCCCCACCATGCCCCGGCGTCGTCCCCGCTTGTTCCCGTCGGGGAAGGAGGTGATGGCAAGGTGCGGACACGGTCTGGTCGTCTGGTCAGGCCGCCGGTCCGTTACAGCGATTACGTGTGATTCTGTATTCCCGTGCTTTACTGTTTGCATTTACCCTAGTGCATGAGACGTGGTCGCCCTGTCACTCACTGTTTGTTTTGGTAGAGGAAGGATGTAGATGATATGTGTATACACCTTTAATTGATAGTGACGATGTCCATGCTAACCACTCCCCCACCAGTTAGTATAATTGTAACCCACACGCCCCTAGCTCTCTCTCTGGTGATCGTGACAGACCATGTACAGCGAGGGCTATATGATGTATGATTAATAAAGTAGTGAAGACCTTAAGGTGTCTGTGTACCTTCTCTACATATCACAAATTATTTTGTTACCTTGAGAGATGAGAGGTGGTATCTGGACATATATCCACGCACCTTTCTCTTTGAAAATCTCAAATATAGCCTTTTTCTGACATTTGTTTTTTGGACAACCTGCCTTCACAACAAAAAAAGACACAAAGTGCAAGAATTATTCAGTGGGTCAGGCAGCAAGAAGAATGTGGATAGGTGACCTTTTGGGTCGAGACCCTTCTTCAGAGATGCTCCTGATCCCTTGCGTTACTTCAGCACTTATTGCCTTTATTTAAACTTAACATATGCAGTTCCTTGTTTCTGCCTTCATAATAATATACCTTATTTTATTCATGACTGTTTGTGCTTGTAAACCTCTTTGCTATTGCATAAGGTTTTATCAGTCATACTTTTCAATGAATCACAATGAACACTTTCTTGAGACCTGCTATTTTGTTTGAAATGTAATAGATACTGGTGGGGGGGGGGGGGGCATGGTGGTAGAGTTGTTGCATTACATCACCATAGACCTGGATTTGATCTTGACTATGGATGCTGTCTATACGGAGTTTGTATGTTCTCTCCATGACAGTGTGGGTTTTCCCCAGGTGTTCTGATTTCCTCCCACGCTCCAAAGATGTACTAATATGCTTGGGTAAAAATTGTAAATTGTCCCTGGTGTGTATAGTGTTAGTGTGCGTACTCGGTGGGCCGATGGGCCTGTTTTTGCGCTTATCTCCAAACTTAAAAAAAGAAAAATTTAAATCAGTTTCCTTTTAAGCTCTAGATTTTTCCCTTTGTGTTCTTTACGTTTATTCCTTTCTGTTTATTCATATTTCAGCCTTTTTACTGTAGAATAGACTTAGGTAGATTGGGATTAATGGACATATTATCAGTCATTTTCTGAAAAGCTCACATATATTCTTTTTTTTTTTGTTTGTTTATTTTTGTTAGAAGTACAGTAGTTTGGTACTTAAGTACCTAATACATAAATACATATTATCATTCTTGTACAACTTCATACTTTTGGTTCAATAATAAAAGAACAGTGAGAGAAAAAAGAAATAGAGTGTTGGAATAGATAGACAAGCGAGTAGAAACAGAAAACAAAAAAAAAAATAAAGGACAGAGATGAGAAGTTAAAAGATTGAAAGAAAAGGAAAAAGTAAAAAGAAAAGAGAGATAAGGAGAGATCTACCTATCTCATATTTTTGCCCATCCGTCACCCAGTTCTAAACCATTTAATTTCTAAGGTTATGTTATGTTGCACCATATGCTTGTATAAAGTTGATAAACGGAGGACCAAATCTTTAAGAATTGGTCTACTTTGCCTAGTAAGAGGAATCTCATTTCTTCAAGATGTTAGCGTTTCAGACATGTTTGAGATCCACATTTTGAATGTTGGGTGTAGGTGCGTTTTTCCAAAATTTAAGTATGTTTTTTCGCTGTTATTAGACCATAATTAAGGTTGAAAAGCTTCTTGGAATACTAGTTAGTTTACTTCCCTCTTCCATTGATCCAAAGATAATCAATTCGGTATTGGGTTCAATTTTGTGTTAAATAGTTTTGTAAAAAATCCAAAAATTTCATTTCAAAATGTATACAGTTTGTACAAGAGACAAAGGAATGTGCTATAGTGGCATTTGAGGTAGACATTTGTCGCAGATGGGGGAAACATTTGAAAATATTTTATTCAGTCTTGTTTTCGAATAATATAATCTATGTAAAATTTTAAATTGAATTAGGTTATGTCTTACATTCATTGAACATTTGTTTACATATAATAAATTTTTATCCCATCTATCGTTCGGAATTTTTATCAATAACTCTTGTTCCCAGTCTCTTCTAATTGCTTCTGTCGTTGGTGTTTCTATATTTAGAATTATATTATATAAGATATTAAATTGCTTGATTCTGCCTTTCTATTCAAAAAGCTCACATATATTCTGCCATAAGGGATACCACCTCGGAAGGAAGCGTGAAAATTGAACTAAATGTGGAGTGAATATGGTGTAAATATTAGATGATGTATCAAAATAAGCTGACAAAACTCATCCGATGATAAAATCCTAAAGGAATGTTGAACAAAAATTGCCCTTTTGGCAGTAGCACTAATTAATAGGAAACTGACCAGTCTGATTTACACTTTGCAGTTTATTTTCAATTATTTTAGTAAACATCATTTTAAATTTAGTTTATTTTAGAGATACAGTGAGGCAACAGGGTCTTCGACCCACCACGTCTGTACCGACCAGCGATCTCCACACATTAACACTATCCTACACACAATAGGGACAATTTACATTTATACCAAACCAATTAACGTAAAAACTGTACGTCTTTGGAGTGTGGGAGGAAACCGAAGATTTCAGAGAAAACCCACGTAGATCACGTGGAGAAGGTATAAACTCCGTACAGACAGCACCCGTAGTCTGGATCATATCCGGGTGCTGTAAGGCAGTAACACTGCCGCTGCGCACCATGCCAGCTATGCATTTGGGACACACTTAGAACAAATTATGTTTGATTAACCATTTAAATGATTCAAATAAAGAATCTTGAACTTTTCAGTTCAGTTCAGTTTAGTCTATTGTCACATGTACCGAGGTACAGTGAAATGCTTTGTTGTGTGCTATACAGTCAGCAGAAAGACAATACATGATTACATTTGATCCATTTGCATAAATACATGATAAGAGAATAACGTTTAGTGAAAGGTAAAGCCAGTAAAGTTTGATCAAGGATAGTCCAAGGGTCACCAAAGGGGTAGATGGTAGTTAGCAATTGTAATCTTCATTTTAATGTTCTTCCTTTACATTATGGAAATTGTATCATTTTGCCATTTTTCATTGCAAGAATGCCACAAAATCAAGAGGTACAATTAGTGGTGATTTCAACTCTTTTCCTTCACAATTAATTGTTTTCTTAAGGTCTTCCACTTTCTTCATACTTTTCTTCACCTAGCTATTTGTAATCAGATATATCCTTATCATTAACAAGCAGAATAATGTGGTGGATAAAACTGTAAAATCTGTGCTATTGCACTATAACTTTTTAATTAAATACCGTCAGTTTTGCAGAGTTACCCAAGAACAAACAAAATAATTTATAATCTCAATAATGTGAGTTAACAATGAGGGCCCCCTCAATTCCTAGTTTAGTTTAGAGATACGGTCCTGAAACAGCCCCAACGAGTCCACGCCGACCAGTGATCATATGTTAACCTGCTTTCGCATCCTACACACTCGGGACAACTTTTACAGAATCCAGTTAACATACAAACCTGCACGGTCACAGGGAGAACGTACAAACATTGTATGGACAGCACTCGTCATCAAACCTGGGTCTCTGGCGCTGTGAGGCAGCAACTCTACCACAGCACCACTGTGCTGTGTAAATTTGTAATTGTATAAATAGGAATTTGTGTTCCAGTTTGCTTTATACTATATTTATCATATTGGCATTGCATACATTGCTAGTTACTATCAGCAGGGAAATTAATGCCCTGCATTGTGGATCAGCAGAGTATTAGCTTTGCCTTGTTTCACATGTGTTTAATTGCCATCTAGAAACATGAGCACAAACGTCTCAGTGCGGTAGTGGAGGAGTCCTATGTTTTGATTGGGATTATACAGTATGCCCTTGCCTGTTCACTTCGCTAGACTAAAGAGGTATAATGGGAATATTTTAAAAATAAGTTGAGAGGGGAGGAGGCGGGAAAGTCTTGTGCTATCCTGTCCAATATTTATCTTTCAACAGTCAATGAACAAAAATATTGCGATTGAGAAGTGAGACTGCGCTGTTCTCAGTGCGATTAAAATATTTTGATGCTTGAACAAAACACAAAATGATGGAGAAACTAAAGGGGTCAGGCAGCATATGGGAAAGGAATGGGCAGCAGCGTTTTGGGTCAGGATGCTTTTTCCAACCGAGATATAGTGTAGGAAGGAACTGCAGATGCTGGATCACACCGAAGATAGACACAAAAAGCTGGAAGTAAATCAGTGGGTCAGGCAGTATCTCTGGAGAGAAGGAATAGGTGACGTTTCGGGTCGAGACCCTTCTTCAGACTGAGAGTTAAAGGTATGCAAATGTACAAATCAACGCCAGCAACCATGATCAAACAAACGTGGAGCCACCAATGGTCCATTGTTGGCTGTAGGGAAGGTGATAATGAGTAATACAAACAGTGAATTTCAGCGGGATGATATCCACATGGTGAAACTGTGGGGAAGAGATGGCTTGGAGAAGAGATGCTAGAGATTGGGTCTGTGTTAGGTTTGGGGGGCCCTGGAGATATGGACTTTGGTGGGGAGCAACTAATATTAGAGGCTGGTGAATAGATGGTGGCTGATTCCTGCTTCAGAAAAGGGGTGGCACGGTGGCACAGCAGTAGAGTTGCTGCCTTACAGCGCTTGCAGCACCGGAGACACTGGTTCGATCCTGACTACAGGTGCTGTCTGTATTTAGTTTGTAGGTTTTCTCTGTGACCTGCATGGGTTTTCTCCGAGATCTTCCGTTTCCTCCAACACTCCAAAGATGTACAGGTATGTAGGTAAAATTGGCTTGGTAAATGTAAAAATTGGTCCCAGTGCGTATAGGATGGTGCTAGTGTGCACGGACCCGATGGGTCGAAGGGCCTGTTTCCACCCTGAATCTCTAAACTAAACTAAAAGCCAGAATATTGGGTTCGATCCTGACCTCACCGCCAAGGCGCTGTTTGTCTGGAGTTTGCATAGAAACAGCATAGAAACAGGCCCTTCAGCAGCATAGAAACAGGCCCTTCAGCAGCATAGAAACAGGCCCTTCGGTCCACCAAGTCCGCGCTGACCAACGATCACAGGGGCGGAAATCGCTATAAAAACATGGTGGGGGGGGGGACACAATTATTGGGTGGCCGCACGCCCACATGCACGAGGCACACACACGAGGCTCAGGAGGCTTCGGCCGTGGACCCTGTGGACAATAACATCGGGAACTGACTTGGTTGGTGACCGACTCCAAACTCCAGCAACAGCAGCTTTGTCCGCCCCGAATCATGGGGCTTCAATCGGCCAGTTCGCGGGGCCTTTCATCGCTTGGCGCGGTTTAAACACGGCCGCGGGATCTTCCATCGCCCGGCAGGGGCTTCAACATCGGGGGCCTCAATCGCCTCGACGCAGCAATTTGATCACGGGCGATGGAAGATCCTGCGGCCGATTTTAAGCCACGCCACGCCGGCCGATGAAAGGCCCCGGAACGGACCGATTCAAGCTCCGCTCCATGATCTTTGCTCCACCAGGACGTTTCCCTCCTCCAATCACAGCGCTCTAACCTCAGTCCTACATCTGCCTCTGACCGACACCTCTCTCCACCAATCATTGCGCTGAATCATCATGTCCCACCAACCACTGCCTGCTGACTGACGTCTCTCTCGTCCAATCGGCGCCCTCGATCATCAGTCCCACCCCCACCGTCTCGCGGAAAGCGGAGATTTTTAATAGTTTTTTCACCAAATTTCAAAATCCGGATTACAAAACGTGAGGGGGTTGTCCCCCACCTCTCAAAACATGGTGGGGATATGTGTCTTCCTCCCCCCCCGGGATTTCCATCCCGTACACTAGCACTATCCTACTAGTAACAATTTACAGAAGCCAGTTAACCTAAAATCTGTAGGAAGGAATTGCAGATGCTGGTTTATATACGAGAGACTCAAAATGCAAGAGTAACTCAGCGGGACAGGCAGCATCTCTGAAGAGAAGGAATGGGTGACGTTTCGGGAGAGATGCTGCCTGTCCCGCGGAGTTACTCTAGCTTTTTGTGTCTATCTTTGGGTTTGTAGATTAATTGGCTTCTGTAAATCACCTCTAATGTGTTGGGAGTGGATGGGTTGTAAGCTAATCAAGGGTTAATTGAAGCCAGGCAGGAGGAAAATAGTGGTAAGCACAAAATTGACACAAGACTTAGCCATGTTACAAAACTTACCTTCAGCGGCGCTGCAGTTCTGCCACTGGCTGTGTGCGCATCTTGGCGCCTTTGAGGGGGGGGGCGGCGGGAATAGAATGCCGTTTTCTCCTGCATTTCGGAGGCGAACGTCCTCAGGCTGCCAGCTACTGATGATAAATCGACCGGACTTCCGTTCTCGATATGTTTTTTTTAAATCACTGAACAATTTAATCGCTGGATTAAAATAAAAAGCTACTTCTAACACCGTCAACACCTACAACGTGACGGATCTCAAGTACGGGACAAAACACGGGGTAAGTCGTCTATTTTACATATAAGCTTGCTTCTTGGGATGACTTTAATCAAATGTTACGTTGCGAAAATGTGATTTGGGCCCCATACGAACCGGCAGTGTTTTTCCTGCCGATATGGGATTCAAATTCACCGCAACCGCAACGTTCCAATCGATCGTGTTCCACAAAAACCCACTTGCAAGATGATTTAAATGCCCATTAATTTACAGGAAATTAATATTAAATTCCTTCCATTTGGCCTATAAATTAATGACAATTAAATTTAAAAATCATGTTATATTGTGAATTTTTGTGTGAATGTTATTTGGACACTTAGGCTATTTAAAAATGTTAACCTTTTCTTAAGAAATGGATAGTTAGATCTAGTAATTGAATTTAGATGAAACTGATGAATATGAATTTCTTGTGGTGTATTTACTATTTGTTTTAGCATTTAACTTTATCATTTCTAGCTTTTTTTTCTAAAACTGCAAATAATAACTTGTTTCTGTTAATGCTGTTCAGTGTTTTTTTTATTTACATTATAAAAAGATGTCTCCGAAGAAGAAATGTAATATACCAGCTAGCAGCTGATCTTCTCCATAAAGACTTGGTCTTTTGCTAGAAATTGTAAATTATTTACCTATCTGTAACGTACTTACAGCATATAATACAATAATATTAAAGTTCCGATCTTGCGAATATCACATTTTTGAATTTTCAACGCATTCTAGCTGTTTATTATTATTTCCGTCACAACGGAATTTTGTAATTAGCTACAATTAGGTAACTAACTAATTATATGCTTTAATTTCAGGTCATCCAAGTAAGATTGTTTCATATTTGTTTCAGAATGCTTCAATCTATAATAACTGAAAATTTCATTCAGTTCTCTTAATTTTTAAGAAAGTTATGGGCTTTTGACTGTCCTCGATCACGTTTTGTATTAAGTCAATGGAAAAGCAATTTGGGAACAAGATGCTAATTTCCGAGCATGAAAATGGCCATACCTTTTTAAATACTGAAGATATAAAAGTGAATTAGGTGTCAAATGAAACTTCTTTTTATGCTTTATCTGATGGGATAAATTGCAGACTTTATTTTTTAATCTCAAAATCTTGTAACATTGCTACAAGACTAATTGATCCAAGATGTGTAGACATGAATAACTGCAGATGCTGGTTTACAATAAACAAATCAAAGTGATGGAATAACTCCGCAGCTCACGCAGCATATCTGGAGGACATGGAAAGGCGACCTCTTCTTGTCCCACCTCATCCCCTTTTCCAGCTTTCACCGCCTTAATACAATATCTGAAGAAGGGTCTCAATCCAAAAATGTCGCCTAGCCATGGTGTAAACAGATGCTGCTTGACCTGCTGTTACTCTAGCACTTTGCATCTTGTAATTGATCCAAACGGTTGGATTGGCTGTCTTTCATAATCTCATCTGTGCAGCACGTGGCTATATCGTTTTGCGGCATTTTTTTTTAAATGATTCAATGTCTCACTGAACTGATTGTATTCCTGGAGGTTTAATCACATGATCTCCTGTCTAAACCACCCAGCCAATTCTTTCCACCTATCTCCAACTAAACGTTAAAAAAATATTCAAACGATATACACTCGTGATAGTTTCCAAACAGTACTCACAATAACGTAACGTCAAGAAATACAATTCTATTTTTTTTTAAATTGGGATACTCCAGGAAAACGTTGGAGGGAGTTGACGCGTTATTTTCTTCTTTCCATCCAATGAGCGGTTTGTGCGCCTCGAGTGGGTGGAAACTTGCTCTCAACACCTCCCTCTTACCGTGGCAGAGTTTAGCAATCAGTAGCGAATCAGCAGGAGCGTTTTTACTTTTCTGGAGCAGGCAGGTCACACGATGAATGGAAGCCCAGGCCACCGAGCGCACTGTTGCTGTTTGCGTTGACGCAGCGGGAGGTGATTGCGGGAGCCCGCTTTCAACGGTAAGTAATGCATTCTCTCCTCTCTCTCTCTCTCGCGCGTTTTCCGTAGCTGTGGGGAGAAAGAGAGGGCGCCGCGATTGACGATGCCTTTGGACGGGAGGTTGGGATGTGTCCCTCGTTGGTGCTGCTGCTGCTGCTGCTGCTGCTTCAGGCAGTGCGCGTGATGCTGTTTGTTACATTCGGTTGTTACGCCCCGTTCCACAGCTCGCGCCGCGGCACCCGGGAACGTTCTAAATCCCAGGCCGCGTTCCTTATACGGGGCTCCCGGGCCACGTTCCAAACCCGCAACCCATGCGAGCCGCTAGCGGTCCAGACTGGGCCGCAGTAACCCAAAGGCGCGTGTTTACACACACGTATATATAATAATGTTGGAATTGTGGAATGTAACAAACTGTTTGCATGACAGAATGTAAACTCATTTAACGCGGCGATTGTGTTTCTTTGGCACGTTAACGTCTTTAATCTTTGGGTTGGGCACGGAAAGATTTGACCCACTTAACGTGTGTGTATGTTGCACGAGTTACTACGGCTAGAACTTAACTGAAGCACCCTAGGTTTGAAATATGTAAATATGTATTTACATATCTGCAAGGGGGGGGGGGGGGGGGTAGTGTAGCAATGTTACAAAAATTTTTGAGATTTAAAAAGTCAAGTCTGCAATTTATCCCATCAGAAAGCATAAAAAGTTTAATTTGATACCTAATTCACTTTCATGTCTTCAGTATTAAAAAAAGGTTATGGCCATTTTCATACTCGGAAATTAACTTGTTCCCTATTGTTGTCCGTTGACAACACAAAAGCTGTGATCGAGGACAGTCAAAAGCCCATAACTTTCTTAAAAATTAAGAGAACTGAATGACATTTTCAGTTATTATAGATTGAAGCATTCTGAAACAAATATGAAAACTTACTTGGATGACCGGAAATAAAAGCATATAATTAGTTAGTTACCTAATTGTAGCTAATTACAAAATTAACTGTTGCGATGGAAATAGTAATAAACACCCAGACTGCCTTGAATGCAAAAATGTGATATTCTCAAGATCAGAACTTTAATATTATTGTATTATATGCCGTAAGTCCATAACAGATAGGTAAATAAATTACAATTTCTAACAATAGACCAAGTCTTTATGGAGAAGATCAGTTGCTAGCCTCTACATTAGCATATCATAATCAGTAGCATCATCATACTCCTCAGATTGTAACCAATAAGCAACTCTGTACCCTTGTTTTTCCTCAACTTTTCAATTTTGGCATTGTAAACTACAAGTTGTTGCTCTTCAAACCATGCATGACATGCCTTTCTGCCCACTACTTTCCCATTAAGAATGTCCTGTAGATCATCACATTTGGAGTAGTCCAAATTCGGATAATCTCTGCGAATGCTGTCTAAATCAGTCTCTTTTGTTGGGTATTTGGATCAACAATTTTGCATTTCTTCTTCGGAGACATCTGTTTAAAATGTAAAGAAAAAAAACACTGAACAGCATTAACAGAAACAAGTTATTATTTGCAGCTTTAGAAAAAAGGTAGAAATGATAAATTTAAACCCTAAACCAAATAGTAAATACCCAACAACAAATTCCTATTCATCAGTTTCATCAAATCAATTAAGTTCATGTAATCAACTCATCTAAATTTAATTACTAGATCTAAACATCTATCCATTTCTTAAGAAAAGGATATATTTTTTAAATAGCCTAAGTATCCAAATAACAAACTAATCCCATTGACACAAGAATTCACAATATAACATGATTTTAAAATCTCGCTGTCATGAACTTATATGCCAGATGGAAGGAATTTAATGTTTAATTCCCATAAATTAATCTAGAAACATCCTCTCAATTTTATCAAAAATTATTATTTTTTGCACAATACATGTGGCTAAAACTGTTGTGGATGTTTAGTATAAAGATATTGACTATGGGTAGACAATAACACAAAATATAGACGATTTAGATAGTCTTGTGACATTATAGGCCAAAAAAAAGAGGATTTAAATCATCTTGCTAGTGGGTGTTTCTGGAATGCGATTGATTGGAACGTTGCAGTTGCCGTGAATTTTAACCCCATATCGGCAGGCAAAGACACTGCCGGTTCGTATGGGGCCCAAATAACATTTTCGCGTCATAAAATTAGATTAAAGCCACCCCAAGAAGCAAGATTATATGTGAAATATACGACTTACCTTTTATTTTGTCCTGATATTATGATCCGTCACGCTGAGGGCGTTCGAAGTAGCTTTTTACTTTAATCAAACTATTAAATTGTCCAGCGATTTTTATTTTTATTGTTTTATCTTTTTCGTTATCTATTTATTTATTTATTAAAATGTAAAAAACCGGGAATGGAAGTCCGATTGATTTTTCTTCATTGACTAGCAGCGCAAGGAAATCCCTCTCCGACAAGCCCCCCCCCCCCCCCAAAGGTGACAAAGTAGTGCACAGGGCCAGTGGCAGAACTGCAGCACCGCTGAAAGTACGTTTTGTAACATCGCTAGGTAGTGCAGGTGGTTTGGTGCTTTAAATTTGGTGACAATGGACACTCGTCTATTTACAGAATTGTTTATAGTTCAGTGGTTCACTGTTGCACCCGGGTCGAGATAGGGATGGCAAAGACCCTGGAAGTTCTGTTGGAGGTGCTATCTGTTGAGGCATAAAAACCGAGCCCCAGAGTGCTCTCTCCTAATAAATTAGTAACTTTGCCCTTTATCTCTGCAATGTCCTTGCAGTAGTCATTTAGTTTAACTCGGTATGTTATAACTATAACCAGTTACCTTTAAATTGTATCTGTCTGTAATTATGTGGGTGGGATTTATATGTAGGCTGAGACGTGTTTGAGGCGCCCTAGTAGTTAGTTTTAGTTTGAAGAAGCATGGGGGAGAGGTCACAGCTTACGACCATGCACGAGTATGACAACGAGTAAGATTAAAATGTACTTATACAAGAAGAAGTTTGAATATCTTATTGTTTTTACTATTACAATAAAGAAACTATTAATCAAGATTTATCTTACAATTGGAGCAGGAGTAGGCCATTCGGCCTTTCCAGCGCCATTCAATGTGAACATGGCTGATCAACCCAATCAGTACCCTGTTCCTGCCTTCTCCCCATATCCCCTGAGCCCTATCTAGCTCTCTCTTGAAAGTATCCAGGGAACCAGGCTCCACCACCCTCTGAGGCAGAGAATTCCACAGACTCACAACTCTGTGAAAAAGTGTTTCCTTGTCTCTGTTCTAAGTGGCTTACAAGATACAAGATACATTTATTTGTCACATGTGTCTGTTGGCACAGTGAAATGAGATAACCATATAGCCATACAATAAAGAACACAACACACAAGAGTTAAACATAAAACATCCCCACACAGCAGAATCAAAGTTTCCCACTGTGAGGGAAGGTACCAAAGTCGGTCCTCTTCCTCTAATGTTCCCCAATGTTCACCCATGGTCGGGTCCTCGCCGAGCCCTCCGCAGTCACCGCTACGGGCGGCCCAATGTTCAGGCCCGCTTGCCGGGGTGATGTGAGTCCGGCGTCGGGGCTGGGGGACCTGATCAGCAGCCTGGACATCTGTCGGCCACCTCCTACCGGAGTCCGAGGCTTCCAAAGTCTGCAGGCCGCGCTGGCCGGAGATTCAATGCTGGAGGCCCTCAGCAAAGGGCCCCAGGACTCCGCAATGTTGTTCAGCGCTGGCCGAGCTGGAAGCTCTCCCAAACCGCGGCTCCACGATGTTGGAGCCGCGGTCCAATGCTCCGGAGCTCCAAACGGCGATCCAGGTAGGCATCGCCAGCTCCGCAATGAATTCAGCGCTGTGCCACTGCTGTTGTAGCTCTGGTCCGGTCCCCGGCAGGAAAGGCAGCTCCGATCCAGGTGGTAGGGCCGCGAGGACGCAGCTCGGAGAAATAGTCGAGTCCCCGCCAGGAAGTGACTGGGAACCAAGTCCCTGCCCCCCTCCCCCACATAGAAAAGTCAAGATTCCCCCCAAAACAGACTTTAAACTGAGTTTTAAAAAAGATTGAAAAACAAACAGGTTGTAGGCAGAGGCTGCCGTCAATGCAGCGCTACTAGTGGCCTAACGCCTTATTCGTAAACTGTGGCCCCTGGCTCTGGACTCTCTCAACATTAGGAACATGTTTCCTGCATCTAGTGTGTCCAAACCCTTAATAATCTTATATGTTTCAATAAAATCCCCTCTCATCCTTCTAAATTCCATAGTGTACAAGCCCAGCCGCTCCATTCTCTCAGCATATGTCAGTCCCGCCATCCCGGGAATTAACCTTGTACACCTACGCTGCACTCACTCAATAGCAAGAATTTCCTTCCACAAATTAGGGACCAAAACTGCACACAATACTCCAGTTGTGGTCTCACTAGGGCCCTATACAACTGCAGAAGGACCTCTTTGCTCCTGTACTCCACTCCTCTTGTTATGAAGGCCAACATGACCTTTCAACGGCATTGAGTGTCTCGTGGAGAGCTCATGGGTGCGTATTGATTATCTTCTGATCCCCTGTCTTCAATTAGTGACTAAAGGACTAAATCCTTGAAACGATATAAAAATCTGTCACTACAGTCCTCCCAATTGAGGCCTTTTTCATCTGACTCCCATAGTTGCAATGTTGATGGCTCTTGTTTCCACCTGCCTAGTCCTGCATTTAAATTGTCCCTGCCTGTTCGTGCCCCACCGAACTCATTTCCACATACCTTGACGCCATCCTATCCCCCTTTGTTAAATCCCTCCCCACCTATGTTCAAGACACCTCAGACACTCTCCGTCGGCTCCGCACATTCCATTCTCCAGGCCCCCATCCTCTCATCTTCACTATAGACGTCCAGTCACTCTACACCTCCATCCCCCACCAGGACAGTCTCAAAGCCCTCCGGTTTTTCCTTGACCAGAGGAGCAACCCATACCCGTCCACTGATACCCTCCTCCGCCTAGTGGAGTTGGTCCTTACCCTCAATAACTTCTCTTTTGACTCCTCCCATTTCCTCCAAACACAAGGCGTAGCTACATCGACATCGACGACTGCTTTGGTGTCACCTTCTGCACCCACACACAACTGACTGACTTCATCCATTTCACCACCAACTTCCATCCGGCACTCAAATACACTTGGACCATTTCTGACATTTCCCTACCATTCCTTGACCTCACCATCGCTATTGCAGGTGATACACTCCTGACCGACATCCACTACAAACCAACTGACTCCCACAGCTACCTGGACTACTCTTCCTCCCACCCTGCTTCCTGTAAGGACTCCATCCCCTATTCCCAATTCCTCCGTTTACGCCGCATCTGCTCCCAGGATGAGGTGTTCCACACCAGGTCATCACAAATGGCCTCATTCTTCAGAGAACGGGGATTCCTCTCCCCCACTATAGATGAGGCTCACACCAGGGTCTCCTCCATACCCCGCAACACTGCCCTCTCTCCCCATTCCCCCACTCGCGAACAGGGCAGAGTCCCCCTGGTCCTCACCTTTCAACCCACCAAATACAACACATAGTCCTCCGCCAGTTTTGCCACCTCCAACGTGACCCCTCCACTTGCCACATCTTCCCATCTCCCCCCGTCTGCCTTCCGCAAAGATCGCTCCCTCCGCAACTCCCTTGTCAATTCTTCCCTTCCCCCTGCTCTACCCCTTCCCCGGGCACTTTCCATTGCAACCGCAAGAAATGCTACACTTGTCTCTTCACCTCCCTCCTCCTTTCAGGGACCCAAGCAATCCTTCCAGGTCCGACAGAGGTTCACCTGCACCTCCTCCAACCACATCTACTGCATCCGCTGCTCCAGATGCCAGATGATCTATATCGGTGAGACCAAGCGGAGGCTTGGCGATCGTTTTGCCGAACACCTCCGCTCGGTCCGCAATAACCAAGCCGACCTCCCGGTGGCTCAGCACTTCAACTCCCCCTCTCATTTCGTATCCGACCTCTCGGTCCTGGGCCTCCTCCATGGCCAGAGTGAGCAACACCGCAAGTTGGAGGAACAGCACCTCATATTAGGGAGTCTGCATCCTCTGGACTTGAACATTGAATTTTCTCAATTCTGTTAACCCTTGCTGTGTCCTCCCCTTCCCACCTTTCCCTCAGCTCTCTGGCCCTGGTCCCCCACCCTAGTCCAGAGATGCCAAGTGTCCCGGATTCGCCGTATTTTTATCCGGCGAAATAAACTTTTTACTCCGGAAGCCAAACATGCTGTTACCACCCGCCGCGCCCTGTTCCTCCCGTGGTGAACACCGCGCCATGTGTCAGCGGTTTGCCGGCCCGCGCGATCGCGGCCTGCCGGGCCCCCCGTGCGCAGTGAGGGAGGGTTGCCGGGCCCCAGTGGCGCGCGTGCGCAGTGGGGTGGGTTGCCGGGCCCCAGTGGCCGCGCGTGCGCAGTGGGGGAGGTTGCCGGGCCCCAGTGGCCGCGCGTGCGCAGTGGGGGACATTTCGAGCACGCCCGGCCCAGACCGCTGCGATCAGCGGCACTTTCTTGTCGCCATCGCGGCAGCCCCATCACCGGGCCAGTCCCCCCCACCCAACCAGTGTTGCAAGTGCGCATTGTGCCGCCTCTGATCTGCAGGCGCATAGCCGCCGGCAACCCCAGGTGAGTACGGAGAGAAATGCATTTAACCCCATTTGTTACGGACAAATGGGTTAAATGTTACTGTGAACTAAATTTAGGGTTGGCATCTCTGCTAGTCGCACTAGGTTCTCATTTTCACACCACAAACAGCTTACAATGGCTTGTTCCCTTTATCATCGATACTTTTTTGCATATCTTTCATTCATTGTTCTTTATCTCTCCACATCACCGTCTATATCTCTCGTTTCCCTGATCCCTGACCAGTCTGAAGAAGGGTCTCGACCCGAAACGTTGCCTATCTCCTTCACTCCTTAGATGCTGCTGCACCCGCTGAGTTTCTCCAGCTTTTTGTGTACCCTGCCTTTAAAACATGACTGGAATATTCATCAGACAGCAGCTGGGTGGGGTGGGGAGAGAGTTAACATTATGGGTCTTTCGTCAGAGCAAATAACTTGCTATTCCTAGCATTTTCTATCATATAAAATCTCCAGAATCTGCATATTTTGTTTGTTTTCTCATTGCTGTTTTTTTGTTATTCTGTCTCTGCCTAAGTCTTGCTTGCTGTGACAGCATAATTGTTTGTGGGGCTATTAATATGGTTAGTTTCCTTCTATTTAAAAACAAAGTTGTCTTAAGGATCCTCCATATCTAAAAGCCTGAGATTTTGAGCTTTTGCGGTTTTATCTTGCATGCAATGTATGTGTTTAATTCCAAAGTTCAGAACTTCAGCAGCCAAAGCCCCATTGTCAATTGTTTTTGTGAAGGTTTCGTTGGGCTGAAGGAAAAGTGACTAGAGATGGTGGCGCAGTGGTAGAGTTGCTGCATTACGGTGCTGGAGACCCAGGTTCAATTCTGACTGCGGATGCTGTCTACATGGAGTTAGTACTTTCTCCCTGTAACGTGTGATTTTTCTCTGGGATCTCCGGTTTCCACCCACACTCCAAAGATGTACAGGTTTGTAGGTTAATTGGCTTCTGTAAAAATTCCCTTTAGTGTGCTGGATGCGAAAGCGGGATAACATAGAAACTAATGAATGGGTAATTGTTGGTCAGCACAGACTCGGTGGGCCTCGGGATCTGTTTTCATGCTGCATCTTTAAACTATAAACCAGGAATTGGAGTACCTTCATAGACTCAACAGTAATTAAAATGTCAGATTTTAATAAAGGCCATTTTTATACATTTTGCTTTCACCATGTAGAAATTATAGCAATGTTTATACATCGTTCCCTCATTTCAGGGCACCATAATGTTTGGAACACAAATTTCATGTAAATGAAAGTAGTCGTGTTTAGTATTTTGTTGCATATCCTTTGCATGCAATGACTGCTTGAAGCCTGCGATTCATGGACATCACCAGTTGCTGGGTGTCTTCTCTGGTGATGCTCTGCCAGGCCTGTATTGGAACCTTCTTTAGCTTATGCTTATTTTGGGGGCTAGTCCCCTTCAGTTTTCTCTTCAGCATATAAATGGCATGCTCAATTGGGTTCAGATTGGGCGATTGATTTGGCCACTCAAGAATTCATCACTTTTTAGCTTTGTAAAACTCCTTTGTTGCTTTAGCAGTATGTTTGGGATCATTATCTTGCTGTAGAATGAACTGCTGGTCAATGAGTTTTGAGGCATTTGTTTGAACTTGAGCAGATAGGATGTGTCTATACACTTTAGAATTCATTATGCTAGTGCCATCAGCAGTTGTATCATCAATGAAGATAAGTGAGCCAGTACCTTCAGCAGCCATACATGCCCAGGCCATAACACCCTCACCACCGTGTTTCACAGATGGGTTGGTATGCTTTGGAACTTGAGCCTTTTTCCAGAACTGTGGTTGCTCTTTTAAGTACTTCTTGGCAAACTAAAACCTGGCCATCTATTTTTGCGGTTAACCAGTGGTTTGCATCTTGCAATGTAGCCTCTGTATTTCTGTTCATGAAGTCTTCTGCGGACAGTGGTCATTGACAAATCCACACCTGACTCCTGAAGAATGTTTCTGATCTGTTGGACGGATCATACTATAGAGAGAATTCTTCTGTTATCAGCTGTGGAGGTCTATCTTGGTCTGCCAGCCCCTTTGCGATTAGTAAGTTCACCAGTGCTCTCTTTCCTCTTAATGGTGTTCCAAGCAGCTGATTTTAATAAGCCTAAGGTTTGGCTGATGTCTCCAACAGTTTTATTCTTGCTTATCAGTCTCGTAATGGCATCTTTGACTTTCATTGGCACAACATTGGTCCTTGTGTTGATAAACAGCAATAAAAGTTTCCAAAGTTGATGGAAAGACTGGAGGTAAGACGACGTGCTGAGAGCTGTCTTATACCTGCAATTAAACACACCTGAGCAATTACAAACACCTGTGAAGCCATGTGTCCCAAACATTATGATGCCCTGAAATATGGGGGGGGGGGGGTGGGGTCTATGTATAAACACAGCTTTATTTTCTAAATGGTGAAACCAAAATGTATAAAAATAGCCTTTAATAAAATCTGACAATGTGCACTTTAACCACGTGATTTTTTGTTTCCTCTATTACAAATCTCAAATTCTGGAGTACAGAGGCAAATAAATAAATGATGGGTCTTTGGCCCAAACATTATGGACGGCACTAATTCTGCTTGCTAATGTAAAGTAACTATCTTCCTCCCACACTCAAGACGTACAGGTTTGTAGGTTAATTGGCTTGGTATAAACGTAAATTGTCCCTAGTCTGTGTAGGATAGCGTAAGTGTGCAAGGATCGCTGGTCACCACGTACTCGGTGGGCAAAAGGGACGTGTTTCCGTGCTGTATCAAAACTAGACTGGTAACAGGTAAAAGTAACCTTTTTAAAAAAATAAGTAGGGCACTTTAAAAATAGCTGCTGAACTGAATAGAAGTGATGAGCAAACCAAATTCGGTGAGAATGGTGACAGAATTTTGGCTAATTTCAATAGTGTGGTGAGTAGTGGTGATAAATCAGGCAGGACTTTACTACAATTGTTGTTTCGTTTAGTTAAGAGATACAGAGCGGAAACGGGTCCTTTGCCCCGCCGAGTCAGCACTGACCAGAAATCCTCGCACATTAACACTATCCCACTAGAGACAACTTACAATGATACCAAGCCAATTAACCTACAAACCCTGTACGTCTTTGGAATGTGGGAGGAAACCCTTGCGGTCACAGGGAGAACATGCAAACTCTGCACCCAAGTTCAGGATGAACCCGTGTCTCTGGTGCTGTGAGGCCTACCTGCTGCGCTGCTGTTCTGCATCGAATGAGAAATTGACGCGAGATTGACAGTGATATAGAGATTCAGAACAAATGAATGAAAGATATGCAAAAAAAAACGATGATAAAGCTAAAAACGTTACTTTTTGCATATCTTTCATTCATTTTGTCTATATCTCCCTACATCGTCTATATCTCTCTTTTCCCTGACTGTCTGAAGAAGGGTCTCGACCCGAAATGTCACCTATTCCTTTTCTCCAGAGATGCTGCCTGGCTCGCTGAGTTACTCCAGCTTTTTGTGTCGTGACTTAGAAACAAACTGCAAATGCTGGTTGACGCAAAGAGCTGCAGTAATAGTGGGTAGCTGGGGAACCGTCTCCAAACTCTGTTCCGAGCCACCGGTGTAGATGAACGTGGGGCCGTGCAAGTCTCTGAGTTTGCTCTTGGTGCAGAGAGTATCACTTTTGATTTGGTCATAAGGAATAGGAGTAGAATTAAGCCATTCGGCCCATCAAGTCTACTCCGCCATTCAGTCATGGCTGATCTATCTCTCCCTTCTGACCCCATTCTCCTGCCTTCTCCCCATAACTGCTGACACCTGTACTAATCAAGAATCTATCTATCCCTATCCTTTATTGTAGTTTGGAAATATATCATGGAAAATGGCCCTTCGGTCCACTGAGTTTGTGCCATCCAATGATCACCTGCTCACTTGTTCTATATTATCCCAATTTTGCATCCTACAAACTGGGGGCAATTTACTGAAGCCAAATTAACCTACGAACTTGCAAGTCTTTGAAATGGGACCTGTAGCCAGAGCACCCCGGGGGAAACCCACACGGTCACAGGGAGAACATACAAACTCCGTACAGAAAGCATCCGTAGTCGGGAATGAACGTGGGTCTCTGGCGCTGTAAGGCGGGAAATCTTCCGCTGTGCTGCCCTGACAGGATTGGGTACATTATTCTTTGTTTTGCGGTGCCAGCATTGAAGAATTCCATCTATCACTTTGGAGGAAACATGGAAATGCATTTTGAAGCTTAAAAAACCCCACACTATTTTGATTTCTCCCTTACAATTTAAACAGGTCAGCAGGAAGTTGCTTGCTCTCCCCTCTCTTAATGTTCCATAAAAGATCAGTTCAGTTTATTATTGTCATGTGTACAGAGATACAGTGAAGAGCTGGTTCTGTATGCAATGCAATCACAAGGCACATGAGTTCAATAGACGCTCTTGTGGAACAGCTCACAGAAGGTCCCCACATTCTGCCATCATGCAGCTGCCAACTCTCTGATAAGTTTGATTTGAAGTATACATGGGTGGTACATTGGTGTAGCCCAGTAGAGCTGCTACCTCACAGTGCCAGGGTTCAAATAACAGCTTGGAGTTGGCAACTGATATAATAGTTGGCAATTATATCATATATATGATACCATATATTTCCTCTTGCCACAAAAAAAGGTAAACACAAAATGCTGGAGTAATTCAGCGAAACAGGCAGCATCTCCGGAGAGAAGGAATGGATGACAAAGTATAAGGAATAAAGTGGATGAGCTTGAGGCTCAGTTAGAAACTGGCAAGTATGATGTTGTGGGAATTACTGAGACATGGCTGCAAGAGGGCCAGGGCTGGGAACTGTATACTCAAGGGTATACCTCCTATCAAAAAGACAGACAGGTGGGCAGAGGGGGTGGGGTTGCCCTGTTGGTGAGGAATGAAATTCAGTCCTTTACAAGGGTTGACATTGAAACAGGAGATGTGGAGTCAGTATGGATAGAACTAAGGAATTGTAAGGGTTTAAAGACCCTAATGGGACAAATCTACAGGCCCCCAAACGGTAGCCTGGACATAAGGGCGCAAGTTGGCATGTAGCAAAAGTAATGCTGTGGTTGTTATGGGAGATTCCAACATGCAGGTAGTCTGGGAAAATCAGGCTGGTACTGGACCACAAGAAAGGGACTTTGTAGAGTGCCTTCATGATGGATTCTTTGAACAGCTTGTATTGGAACCTACCAGGGAGAAGGCAATTCTGGATTTAGTGTTGTAATGAACCGGATTTGATTAAGGACCTCGAGGTTAATGAGCCATTAGGAGGCAGTGACCGTAACATGGTCGGGTTTAATCTACAATTGGAGAGGGAGAAGATTGGAGGTGTCAGTGCTGCAGCTGAATAAAGGGGACTATGGGGCCATGAGGGAGGAGCTGGCCAAAGTTGACTGGAAAGATACACTAGCAGGGATGACAGTGAAACAAAAATGGCAGGTGTTTCTAGGAATAATACAGAAGGTGCAGGATCAGTTCATTCCTAGGAGGAAGAAAGATTCCAAGGGAGAAAGGGACGACCATGGCTGGCAATGGATGTCAGGGACAGTATAAAAATTAAAGCGAAGAAGTACAGCGTAGCAAAATTAAGCAGGAAACAAGAGGATTGGATAATGTTTAAAGAACAACAGAAGATAACAAAAAAGACAATACGGAGAGAAAAGAGGAGGTACGAAGGTAAGCTAGCCAAGAATATAAAGCAGGATAGTAAAAAGCTTCTTTAGGTATGTGAAGTGGAAAAAAATAGTTAAGACCAAAGTTGGACCCTTGAAGACCGAAAAAGATGAATTTATTATGGGGAACAAGGAAATGGCAGATGAGTTGAACAGGTACTTTGGATCTGTCTTCACTAAGGAGGACACAAACAATCTTCCTGATATAGTAGTGGCCAGAGGATCTGGGGTGACGGAGGAACTGAAGGAAATCTACATTAGGCAGGAAATGGCGTTGGATAGACTGAAGGCTGATAAATCCCCAGGGCCTGATGGTCTGCATCCTAGGGTACTTAAGGAAGTGGCTCTAGAAATTGTGGATGCATTGGTGATCATTTTCCAATGTTCTATAGACTGAGTTTTAAAGAAGGAACTGCAGATGCTGGAGAATCGAGGGTACACAAAAAGCTGGAGAAACTCAGCGGGTGCAGCAGCATCTAAGGAGCGAAGGAGATAGGCGACGTTTCGGGTCGAGACCCTTCTTCAGACTGGTCAGGGATCAGGGAAACGAGAGATATAGACGGCGATGTGGAGAGATAAGGAACAATGAGTGAAAGATATGCAAAGAAGTATCGGTGATAAAGGGAACAAGCCATTGTAAGCTGTTTGTGGTGTGAAAATGAGAAGCTGGTGCGACTGGGGTGGGGGAGGGGAGGAGATGGAGGGAATGCCAGGGCCCGAGGGCTGAGGGAGAGGTGGGAGGGGAGGAGACAGCAAGGGTTAACAGAATTGAGAAAATTCAATATTCAAGCCCAAAGGATGCAGACTCCCCAAGCGGAATATGAGGTGCTGTTCCTCCAGCTTGCGGTGTTGCTCACTCTGGCCGTGGAGGAGGCCCAGGACCGAGAGGTCGGATGTGGAATGGGAGGGGGAGTTGAAGTGCTGAGCCACCGGGAGGTCGGGTTGGTTATTGCGGACCGAGCGGAGGTGTTCGGCGAAGTGATCGCCAAGCCTCCGCTTGGTTTCACCGATATAAATCATCTGGCATCTGGAGCAGCGGATGCAGTAGATGAGGTTGGAGGAGGTGCAGGTGAACCTCTGTCGGACCTGGAAGGACTGCTTGGGTCCCTGAAAGGAGTGGAGGGGGGAGGTGAAGGGACAAGTGTTGCATTTCTTGCGGTTGCAAGGGAAAGTGCCCGGGGAAGGGGTAGAGTGGGAGGGGAGGGAAGAATGGACAAGGGAGTTGCGGAGGGAGCGGTCTTTGCGGAAGGCAGACGGGGGGGAGATGGGAAGATGTGGCGGGTGGAGGGGTCACGTTGGAGGTGGCGAAACTGGCGGAGGACTATGTGTTGTATTTGGACAACAATATAGACTTAGGATCAGTTCCTGTGGATTGGAGGGTAGCTAATGTTACCCCACTTTAAAAAAAAAAAAAAAGTCAGGAGAGAGAAAACAGGGAATTATGGACCAGTTAGCCTGACATCGGTGGTGGGGAAGATGCTGGAGTCAATTATAAAAGATGAGATAGCCGAACATTTGGACAGCAGTAACAGGATCGGTCTGAGTCAGCATGGATTTACGAAAGGGAAATCATGCTTACGTAATCTTCTGGAATTTTTTGAAGATGTAACTAGGAAAATGGACAAGAGAGAGCCAGTGGATGTAGTGTGCCTGGGCTTTCAGAAAGCATTTGATAAGGTCCCACATAGGAGATTAGTGGGCAAAATTAGGGCACATGGTATTGGGGGTAGAGTGCTGACATGGATAGCAAAGTGGTTGGCAGACAGGAAACAAAGAGTAGAGATTAACGGGTCTCTTTCAGAATGGCAGGCAGTGACCAGTGGGGTACCGCAAGGCTCAGTGCTGGGAGCGCAGCTATTTACAATATACAATGATTTGGATGAAGGGATTCAAAGTAACGTTAGCAAATTTGCAGATGACACAAAGCTGGGTGGCAGTGTGAACTGTGAGGAGGATGCTATGAGAATGCAGGGTGACTTGGACAGGTTGGGGGAGTGGGCAGATGCATGGCAGATGAAGTTTAATGCGGATAAATGTGAGGTTATCCACTTTGGTAGCAAAAACAGGAAGGCAGATTACTATCTAAAGGGCGTCAAGTTGGGAAAAAGGGAAGTACAACTGGATCTGGGGGTCCTTGTACATCAGTCTATGAAAGTAAGCATGCAGGCAGTGAAGAAAGCGAATGGGATGTTGGCCTTTATAACATGAGGAAACGAATATAGGAGCAAATAGGTCCTTCTGCAGTTGTACAGGGCCCTAATGAGACCACACCTAGAGTATTGTGCGTAGTTTTGGTCCACTAATTTGAGGAAGTACATTCTTGCTATTGAGTGCAACGTATGTTTACTAGGTAATTCCCGGGATGGCAGGACTGTCATGTGCTGAGAGAATGGAACAGCTGGGCTTTTACACTCTGGAGTTTAGAAGGATGAGAGGGAATCTCATTGAAACATGTAAGATTGTTAAGGGTTTTGACATGCTAGAGGCAGAAAACATGTTCTCGATGTTGGGGGAGTCCAGAACCAGTTTACGAATAAGGAGTAAACCATTTAGAACGGAGATGAGGAAACGCTTTTTCGCACAGTGGTGAGTCTGTGGAATCCTCTGGCCTGGAGGGTGGTGGAGGCGGGTTCTCTGGATGCTTTCAAGAGAGCTAGATAGGGCTCTTAAAAATAGCAGAGTCAGGGGATATGTGGAGAAGGCAGGAACGGGGTACTGATTGGGGATGATCAGCCATGATCACATTGAACGACGGTGCTGACTCAAAGGGCCGAATGGCCTACTCCACCTATTGTTTATTGTCATGATGTTTTGGTTCTTCAACCATTCCTTCTCTCCGGAGATGCTGCCTGTCTCGCTGAGTTACTCCAGCATTTTGTGTGTATCTTTGGTTTAAACATTTTATGTGTATCTTTGGTTAAAATTCTTAAGGGGTTGGATAGGCTAGATGCAGGTAGATTGTTCCCGGTGTTGGGGAAGTCCAGAACAAGGGGTCACAGTCTAAGGATAAGGGGGAATTCCTTTAGCACCGAAATGAGGAAAACATTTTTCACGCAGGGAGTGGTGAGTCTCTGGAATTCTCTGCCACAGAAGGTAGTTGAGGCCAGTTCATTGGCTATATTTAAGAGGGAGTTAGATGTGGCTCTTGTGGCTAAAGGGATTGGGGGGTGGGGGGGGGGGGGGGGGTATGGAGAGAAGGCAGGTACAGGATACCGAGTTGGATGATCAGCCATGATCATATTGAATGGCGGTGCAGGCTCGAAGGGCTGAATGGCCTACTCCTGCGCCTATTTTCTATGTTTCTAAACCAGCATCTGCAGTTTCTTTCTACACAAAAGAAAGGTAGGTTGGTCGGTTAATTGGCAACTAAGTTTTCCTAAGTGCGCAGGTGAGTGGTGGAATGGGGGGAATTGTAATGTCTGACTGAGAAAGGAGATTAATATAAGATTTGTGTAAATGGGTAAATGTTTGGCGTGGGGTAAGTGGGCTGCAAGGTATGTTTCTGTGCTATATTTATCTGCGACTATATAATTTTCATTTTTTTCCCAATCTCGCAGTTGTAAACGTGAATGTTGGCTGTGAATCAAAGTGCTTTATTCTACTTGTCTACTTTTTACCATTATTTAATATGTATTTTGATAGTTTGCAATGAATTTGAATATTTCATGTGTCTGTGCACAGCTCGACTGTAATCATGTATTGTCTTTCCACTGACTGGTTAACACGCAGCAAATAGCACTTCACTGTACCTTGGTCGGTGCACGTGACAATAAACTAAATTCTTACATGCACATTAATAGATCAACACTGATAGTTTTTTTGTAACATATAATGTAAAAATATATGTAAATATAGGTGGTATGTTGGGTTTATTTACGTGTGTGTATATATACATGGTGTGGGAGCCATCTACGCTTAAGTTAGTTACTGTTAGTATATTATAGCCATGTGTAGATATTTCTAGCTGTGTCTTTTTTGTATGCTTGTGGGTGGGATTTGATACGTAGAAGGGCATGTCTACATCTGAGGAGGCTAGTGTAGCCACAGAGTGGGCAGTCAGTTTAGCCTCGAGGGATGGAAGAAACAACAGTTTTTACCACACGACACAGATGAAACAGTAAGAATGAAAAGTTACAAATTGTATTAGAATAAGAAATACTTGATATGATGAATCACTTCTTTGTTTGTACCACTTCAATAAAGGACTAATTAATCAAGAAATAACGACTGGAAGATGCGTTTTTACTCTCAGCGAGTGTGTTAGCTATATCACTCTATCTCCGAGAAGTAATGGCAATCAAAAGTTGGACATTGGAAAGTTAAGAAATTGCCATTATACATGGAGAGAGAACTATGACATATTAAAAGATTAACACTGACTACGTGGTGTAGATCTGTAGACGTTCTTTGTAAATTCTTCTTTATTTTGTGGCCGGGAGAAGCTAATTTTAACTTCTATTCTCTTATGCCCAGCAGAGAGAAACTGGTTTGGTTACACAGCTTGGTGAAAGGATGACTACTTCATTTGTTCCTATACCACTCCCTGTGGGGACTACCTCCTCTGGGCCACCTGCAAACAGAAGTCGGAGGAGTTCTTCGCTTCAGTCTTTGGACAGTGCATCCACCAGTTCAAACTCGTCGAAAGGTCAAGTGGGCAGTTTACATTCTGGTGGGTTTCGAAAGACTGTTACGTCTGAGCACCTTGCTTCCACAAACTTGCTCAATAACAACAGTCCCTCGTTGAGAACTAAACTCAATGGTACAAACCCAACAATTGAATACTCCTCCAGACCTGTGGAGTCTGAGAAAGAGACTGACTCAACAAATTGGGACGAGAGACCACCCACGCCTACCATGTTGGGATATGAAGTTATGGAAGAAAGAGCAAAATTCACAGTAAGATTCATTTAACAAGTAAATCTGTGGGTGACATGAAAAATTGATAATGTTGTGGATAGGAAATGTGTTTGTCTAAGGCAATAGTACACTACATCTGCTGGATGGTTGTGTGGAGTGATGGCAGATGGAATTTAATCCCAACAAGTGCAAGGAAACAAAATTAGGATAAGGCAAATGTTAAGGTCCAAAGAAATGTTGATGAACAGAGGGAACATGGTTTCAACTCCATTGCACTATGATAGTGACAACACGGGAAGATATGATGGTGAAGAAGGCAAATATATGCCTGGAAATTGTATATAAAAGTTGATGTTTAGTTTAGAGAGAGAGCGCGGAAACAGACCTGTCGGCTCACCGAGTCTGCACCGATCAGTGATCCCTGCACATTAACACTATCCCGCACACACTGGGGACAATTTTACATTTAGATTCAATTTAATTGTCACATGTACCAATTAACGTACAGTGAAATTTGAGCTGCCATACTAAGTAAAAAGCAAGAATAAAATAAAGTTTAACATAAACATCCACCACAGTGGAATCAACATTCCTCACTGTGATGGAGGGCAAAGTTCAGTCATATTCCTCCTTTGTTCATCTTTGTTTGGGGCCTTTGAACGGGGGCCGTTGCTGACGGTCTGCTGTTCAAGCCCTCTCACTGATCGAAACTCAGGTGTTATACCAAGCCAATCTGTATGTCTTTTGAGTGTGGGAGGAAACCAAAGATCTCGGAGAGCGTACAAGCTCCGTACAGACAGCATTCGTGGTCACGATCGAACCCGGGTCTCCAGCGCTGTAAGGTCGCAACTCTGCTGCTGAACCACCGTGCCGCCCTGTTCTATGGAAACTTGACAAAACGTTGATTAAACAGCTCCTGGATAGAAGAATGTGATTGCGTTAGAGAGAATGCAGAGGAGGTTCACCATATGTTGTCTGGATTTGAGAATTTTAGTTACGGGAAGAATTGGATTGGCTAAGCTTGTAATAAACTGGAGATGAGAAAGGGCCAGAACAAATCGGGGCTGGAAACCGATGACCTCAGGAAGGGTGGATGGAGCCCGTAATGGCCCATTGTTGGCTGGGGACGGTGTGGTAACGAGAGGTACATGGATGCAAACAATGGAACTGGTAGGATGAGTCGGATGCGAGGGAGGGGAGGGAATGCTGGAGTTGCATGAAATTAGAGAAATCACTGTTCATGCCGTTGGGTTGTAAGCTGCCCGAGCGAAATATGTCAAACTTAGTCATACAGTATGGAAACGGGCCCTTTGGCCCAACCTGCCCACATCGACCAGCATGTCCCATCTGCACTAGTCCCACTTGCCTGCATTCAGTCCATATCTCTCCAGAGCTGTCTGAGTACCTGTCGAATTGCTGCTGCAATGTTGGGATAGTCCTTGCCTCAACTACCTCCTCCAGCAGTTCGTTCCATACATCCACCAATCCCTGTGTGGAAAAAGGTACCGCTCAGTTTCTTAAATCTTTTCCCCTTTCGCCTTAAACCTGTGTCGTCTGGTTCTTGATTCTCCTACTCTGGGCAAGAGACCCAGCATCTACCCGACCTATTTCTCTCATGATTTTATACATCACTATATGATCACCCCTCATCTTCCTGCACTCTGGGGAATAAGAGTGCCAGCCTACTCAACTTCTCCCTATAGTTCAGGCCCTCGAGTCCTGGCAACTCGTTAGAATATGTAACCTTTTCAAATCCTGGCTACTGTGCATATTTTAGTGTCAATGTAACTTCTTGCTTACAAAACCTGCTTGCTTTGTTTTTCATCTGTTGGCTCACGGTTCTAACCATGGTTCTGCTTTCCTCGTGGTTGGTACAGAAGGCTTCCCACCCACTTCACCTCTATGGAGGTGTGACGAGAAGCGATTTAAAGAAAGAAATCCAGCTGACATTAGCTGCTGGATGATTGTTCAGTTTACCTATTTAAAAAAATTCTTGTGGTTTTTTTTCTTGCTTGCCTGCATTTTCATTTTTGCTCATGGTTTGATTTCACCTCATCCACAGCCAACAATGGCCCGTTTCCTCATCCACAGCCAACAATGGCCCATTTCTTTCATTCTTTTGTTCTATATCTCTTTATAATAGTAATTGTATATACAATAATAATTGTATGTTAATGATTTGGATGAGGGGATTAAATGCTTTGTGGCAAAGTTTGTGGATGATATGGAAATGGGTGGAGGGGCTGGGAGTGTAGAGAAAGCAGAAATCAGAGATGCAATGGGACGGGAGGGTTGGTGCAGGATTCCCAAAAAGCAAATTTGCAGTCGAATCTGTAGTAACTGTAGTAATTGTTAGTAAAGAAAGCAAACTCAATGTTAGCATTTATTTCAAGAGGCTTGTTTACAAAAACAAGGATGTAATGTTGAGGCTCTTATAAGGTACTGGTAAGGCCGCATTTGGAATATTGTGATCCATTTTGGGCATCGTATCTGAGGAGGGATGTGCTGGCTCTGGAGAGGGTCTATAGGAAATGTACTAGAATGATTCCAGGAATAAGTAGGTTAACATATGATGAGTATTTCAGTACTCGCTGGAGTTTTGAAGAATGAAGGTGGGTGGGGGGGGGGGGGGGGGGGGGGGGCTTCATTGAAACATTCAGCATAGTGAAAGGCTTGGATAGAGTAGATGTGGGAAGGATGTTTCCACTAGTGGGAGAGTCTAGGACTAGAGATCATAGCCTCCGAATTAAAGGATGTTCTTTTAGGAAGGAGATGAGGAGACATTTATTTAGTCGGTGGTGAATCTGTGGAATTCTTTGCCACAGAAGACTGAAGACCATGTCAGTGGATATTGTTAAGTCAGTGGATATTGTTAAGGCAGAGATATATATCTTTCATTAGTACGGGTGTCGGTTGTGGGGAGAAGGCAGGAGAATAGGATTAGGTGGAAGAGGTAAATCAGCCATGATTGAATGGCACAGTTGACTTGATGGGCCGAATGGCCTAATTCTATTCCTATGACATAATGCCATCTATATCCTTTGAATTCCTTCCCCCTCACTCTCTGTCTGAACAAGCATCTCCACCAAAACATCACCTATTCCTTTTCTCCAGCGATGCTGTCTGACCCGCTGAGTAACCCCAGCTTTTTGTGTCTATTTTCAGGGGAAATATAGAGTTGGTCGATGCTTTTGAAGAGGTTGTTTAGAAGTGTGTGATGGGGTTTTCAATAGTTTTGTTCTTGAACTGTTGGCTGCTTGGATTTTAGATATCGGTCACTTTTGTATGTGCCCAGATGCTGGTTGTCATCAGATTAACACCCCATGAATGCCCTTGTAAATGTTGCACTCAAAGTTTGGTTGAGGTCCTGAGTACCAAGGTTCTGTGGACCTGTGTAGGTCCACCACCCCTCCCCTGGCAACTGGTAGTCTGGCACCTCCTTTACTCTGGACAAAATTACGAGAGCGCACTTGAAATACCCTGGGCAGCCACAGATGGCACCGAGTTTGGCGTGCTCTTTCAGGTTATGTCCCTCCGTCCCACAAGAGTTGCTTGTTTACGTCTGCAGTTGTTGATGATCCCTCTGTTTTGTGCAGTTCTTACCTTATTCTGTTTACATTTGAGCCTAGCTAACAAGTGACATTTGTGGTGTCAAGCATAAGTACATTTAATATGCAGGAAGGAACTGCAGATGCTGGTTTACACTGAAGATAGACACAAAAAGCTGGAGTAACTGAGAGGGTCTGGCAGCATCTGTAGAGAGAAGGAATTGATTATGTTTCAGGTCGTGACCCTTCAGACTGAGTCAGGCAGAAGGAGACCAGAGATATGGAAGGGTAAGGTGTGAAAATGACAGATCAAAGCAGACTATGTTCAAGGAAATGTAGAATGGTATTTTTTTTTTTTTTAAGTTTCTAACAGTCCGTAGTGCTTTAGAGACTCAGGAGGGGTACACCTAGTGAGTCAGTGTCTGTATTTGTATCACTAATACATGACGTTTGTCGGTCCAGCAAAAACGGATAATCCGGCAAGGCTCTGGAAGGGTGTAGGAACATTGGTGGTGGACCTGTACTTGTTCTATTTTACAGGCAAATTTCAATTGCAAACTACTTCCCACTCCATTTCCCCAACCCCCTCCTCCACATGTCTCTCGTGGAAATATCAGTATGGAGGAGACAAAAGAACCTGCAGATGCTTGAATCTTGAGTGGAAAACAAAATGCTGGCGGGATTCAGTAGATCAGGCAGCATCTGTGGAGGGAATGGACAACTGACGTTCTTCAGCAACAGAGTACAAGTTGCCTGGCACATTTGTTTTTGAAATAATTTCTGAAGTATAGCTTTGATTTGATTCCATAAGTTTGAAAATGTCAGTAGTGTCTAAGGTAATACAGATGTGTGTTTTAGCCCACTGCACCATGACTGACAGTACTTTAGCTGCGCTCTCAATCCACTAAGTCAAACTTATACTCTCTCAACATGGTTGGCAATGTATGCAGTAAAATGTACAAACATGCACTCAGCCAAGATTATTGCATCTAGGAAATCTAACATGCTGATTGAAAAACATCGATATACAATGTATTTGTGTGGAAAGATATCTTATTCAAACAGCCCTTGACAATTGGATCTTTAATTTCAGTAATACATATAATCTTGCTTTAATGTCAAACATGCACTTCAGCCCACCGAGTCCAAGCCGACTATCATTTACTTGTTGACACCAGGTTCAATGCTCTCTCACTGTCTCATCCATTCCCTGCACACTAGGGGCTAATTATCCTACAAACCTGCACATCTTTGGGATGTGGGAGGAAACCCACGTGGTCACGGAGAACGTACAAACTCCATGTCAAACTCAAATCTATTTAATATGAATGCATATTTCATTTTGTTTAAAAGGCATTCTCGAATTGTGCATTTCAGTTAACGCCTTTTGAATTTAGAGACACAGCATGGAAATGGGCCCTTTAACCCACCAAAGCCAATTAACCGAGGAACATGTACTACCATAGAGTGTGGGAGGAAACCGGAGCATCCGGAAAACACTCGCCCAGTTACGGGGCGTAGTACAAATGTACCATTGAGGGAGTACAGCGTAGGTTAACGAGGTTAATTCCAGGGATGGCGGGAATGTCATTTGATGAAAGAATGGAGCGACTGGACTTGTATTCGCTGGAATTTAGCAGGATGAGAGGGGATCTTATAGAACCATGTAAAATTATTAAGGGATTGGACACGCTAGATGCAGGAAACATGTTCCTGATTTTGGGGGAAGTCCAGAACCAGGGGTCACAGTTTAAGAATAAGGGGTAGGCCATTTAGAATTGAGAGGAGGAAATACTTTTTCACACAGAGTTGTGAATTGGTGGAATTCTCTGCCTCAGAAGGCAGTGGAGGCCGATTCAATAGATGCATTCAAAAGAGAGTTTGGTAGAGCTCTTAGGACTATCAGAAACAAGGGATATGGGGAGAAAGCAGGAACGGGGTACTGATTGTGGATGATTAGCCATGATCACATTGAATGGCGGTGCTGGCTCAAAGGGCCGAATGGCCTACTCGTGCCCCTATTGTCTATATATCTATGTATCTAACTCCATACAAACAGTACCCGAGGTCAGGATCGAACCCTGGTCTCTCGCAGTATAAAGCAGCAACCGTGCTGCCCTCCCAATAACAGGGAGATAGTCTGATTTATATTCAAGTTGTGTGTAGGTTTTATCTGGATACATTTAACACATTCTCCCTCATACACGCCCATAGCACTTTGGTGTTGCTGGTCAATCTGAGGGAAGTTGAAATTGCGTGCAATTGAAGCCACGTTATTCTTGCAGCAATCCGTGCTTTACAGCCGGGCCAGTCATCGTTGAGAATTGACTATTAATGGGTGCCTTGGGAAGTAACATTTAAAATTGTCTTTTGCAGCAGCAGTTTAGCAGGTACAAATGGACAGTCTCTGAAGTTAAATATCTTTTGTGCAGATTGTGAAGAAGAGCAAAGAGGCTTAATGTGTGGAGTCAGGATCTATCCTGGCTATGATTGCTGCCTGTACATACTTTGTACATTCTCCCTGGGTGGGTTTTCTCCGGGAGCTCTGGTTTCCTCCCACACTCCAAAGACGTACAGGTTTTTAGGCTAATTGGCTTGGTATAATTGAAAATTGTCCGTGGAATAGTGTTGGTGAACGGTGTGATTGCTGGTCGGCGCGGACTCGGTGGAACAAAGGGCCCGTTTCCGCACTGCTAGTCTAAAATTGAATGCAAAAACATTCTGATCTCTTCCAATCAACCTTTAGGTTGCAGTTTGATACTTGGGGAATCTCGCAGTGGGAAAGAGTACAGGAAGGAACTGCAGATGCTGGTTTCAACCGAAGAGAGACACACAATTCTGGAGTAACTCAGTATCTCCAGAGAGAAGGAATGGGTGGCATTTCGGATCGAGACTCTTCTTCACCCTAAATAGTCTGAAGAGGGTCTTGACCCAAAACATCACCCATTCCTTCTCACCAGAGATGCTGCCTGTCCCACTGAGTTACTCCTGCATTTTGTGTCTATCTAAGATAAAGTATGGTGTACTTTAAGTTGTTAGCAAAGGATTAAGAGTTTAACAGGTGGAGAGATGTGTTTAAAAGGTAAGAGTGGATTTCCCTAGAGCTTGTGATATTTTTAGGCGGGTAAGAAAATGTGCCACAAACAGAAATTGAAGCAGACCAATGGGAATTGATACTTGCACGAAAAGGGAAGTGTTCCACTGAATGAACTGTAAAATGGAATTAGATGAGAGCCAGCACAGGCTTGATCATGCCAGGTGCTGTGCTTATTTTCAATAATTCTGCATTAGTTTTGGTGTGTCTTTTTTAATTTAGATATACAGCACGGAAACAGGCCATATGGCCCACCGAGTCTGTGCTGACCAGCAATCCCCGCACACGGACACTATCCTACACACTAGGGATAGTTTAAAATTATACCAGCCAATTAGCCTACAGACCTGTATGCCATTGGAGTGTGAGAGGGAACCGAAGATCTTGGAGAAAACCCACGCAGGTCACGGAGAGAATATAGACTCCGATCGTACAACCCAGGGCTCTGGCGCTGTACGGCAGCAGCTCTACCGCTGCACGACCGTGCTGCCCCTCTCTATAGAACACAATTTTTAAAGAGATATTGACATATTTCAAATGGTAAAGTACTCAATGGTGTCATTGCAAATGTATCCTGTTATGAACATTTTTTTTGGTCTGTTACTGAAGTTTTTGTGTGTAAATTTCAATAACCTTACAAGGAGCCAAGAGTGTAAGTCAAGGCCGCAAATCTATTCAAAGCAATTTGAGAAATGCTTGTGACTTCAGTGTTTATCTGGTGTGTATTATGGTGTTTACGTGGGTCTCGGAGGGTTTAGCATGTCCACAAGGATTCTCTAAACTGATGTGCTATAGTATGATAGGATGTATCTCGGCTTGCCATGGCAACTGCTCTGCCCTTGACAGCCGTAGCCTGCAGAGAATGAACGCAGGCTGTCCATTGTAGGCTCGTCGGGTCTCCATCCAGCCCATCTTATAGAAACAGCAAATAGGTTGAGAAAATGGAAAGATGACGTTTTGGGACGGGACTCCACTTTGCTGTGCTCGCAGCTCCTGAAAACAGTAAATACACGTCCACCACAGATGTTCTGGCAGGTGCAGGGGGAGGCCATTTGGCCCATTGAACCAGCACCACCATTCAATATGATTATGGCTGATCATCCAGAATCAGTACCCTGGTCCTGCTTGCTCCCCATATCCCATGATTCTGTTAGTCCTAAGAACAATATCTAACTCTATCTTGAATACATCCAGTGAATTGACATGCAATGCCATCTGTGGCAGAGAATTCTACAGATTAACAACTCTCTGGGTAAAAATGTTTTTCCTCACCTCAGTCCTAAATGGCCTACCTCTTATTCTTAAACTGTGACCCCTGGTTTTGGACTCCCCTAGCATCAGGACCATTTTTCCTGCATCTAGCCTGTCCAAACCCTTAAGAATTTTATGTTTCTTTAAGATCTCCTCTAATCCTAAATTCCAGTGAATATAAATAAGCTCAGTCGATACATTCTTTCGTCACCCAGTGCCCTCCATAATGTTTGGACAAAGACCCATCATTTATTTATTTGCCTCTGTACTGCACAATTTGAGATTTGTAATAGAAAAAAATCACAAGTAGCTAAAGTGCACATTGTCAGATTTTAATTAAGGCCATTTTTATACATTTTGGTTTCACCATGTTGAAATTACATCGGTGTTTCTACTTTGTCCCCCTCATTTCAGGGCACCATAATGTTTGGGACAGCAATGTCATGTAAATGAAAGTAGTCATGTTTAGTATTTTGTTGCATATCCTTTGCATGCAAAGACTGCTTGAAGTCTGTGATTCATGGACATCACCTGTTGCTGGGTGTCATCTCTGATTATGCACTGACAGCCCTGTATTGCAGCCATCTTTAGCTTATGCTTGTTTTGGGGATGGTCAATGAAGATAAGTGAGCCAGTACAGGGCTCTAAATTAACGGTTGCCCGGGTGGCACTGGCCACCAGAAGTTCCGCCGGGCAACCTAAAAGCCGTGCCATTTTGCCCGGCTTGGCAAGCACCCGGGACACCTGCCGTTCGACTCTGAGCGGGCCCCCTTCTCTATCTCTCTCTCTCTCTCTCTCTCTCTCTGAAACTCTCCGTCTCCACCCGCCATCCGTGTCCGGGTCGCCGGGCTCCGCTCTATGATCTTTGTCCGGGTCTCGATTCTCCGCTCTCTGGTCGCTCCTCATCCCCCGGCACGGCCGGAAGCCTTGCACATGCGCACTGCCATGGTCTGCACATCCTTCCCCTGCACATGCGCACAACCACGGCCAGCACATCATCAGCTGCCCTGCACGTGCGCTGCTGGTTGGTGCCGGGCACTTTCTCCCTCCCTTTGCATTGTGGGAGATCTGGTCGCCATTGCTGTCCGGTTGCCGCCTCACCGCGACCGCTGAAAACCAACGCAGAATCACTCCCTGGAGCTGGAGTAACTCCCTGGAGTAACTCTTGCTTCAGGGAGCAAGAGTTACTCCAAAAATATTCCAAATGGAATTTAAACTGCAGATGGTGAAGGGTCCACCACCAAACTCCAAACTCTGAACAATAACAGCCTATTGCACTTTATGTGTATATTTATTGTGTGTATATATATGGTCTATGGTATATAGACACAGAGAACTTTTATCTCCTGTTCTGTATTGTTCACATATTCTGTTGTGCTGCAGCAAACAAGAATGTCATTGTCCTATCTGGGACACATGACAATGAAATTCTCTTGACTCTTGACTTAAGCAAAAAAGGATTCTTGGGGGAAAAAAGAGCTACCTTAAATTTAGTTGCGTCTGATTGGGTTGAAGACTATTCCATGCTTTAATTGTGCGGGGGAACTCCATGGAGCAGCCAGCATCTCTGGATAGAAAAAATTGGGTGATGTTTTGGGCAGGGGCCCTACTGTAGACTCCCTCTGGTTTTAGTGTTTTTAGTTTAATTTAAAGATACAGTGTGGAAACGGGCCCTTCGGCCCACAGAGTCCACACCGGCACCGATCACCCGTACACTAGTTCTATCCCACACATTAGCGACATAAGTCAAGAGTCAAAGGTAGACAAAAATGCTGGAGAAACTCAGCGGGTGAGGCAGCATCCATGGCGTGAAGGAAATAGGCAACGTTTTGGGTCGAGACCCTTCTTCAGACTGATGTGAGGGTGGGGGGAGGCGGGAATAAGAAAGGAAGCGGCAGAGACAGTGGGCTGAGGGAGAACTGAGAAGGAGATGAGAAAGCAAGAACTACCTGAAATTAGAAAAGTCAATGTTCATACCGCTGGGGTGTAAACTGCCCAAGAGAAATATGAGGTGCTGCTCCTCCAATTTACGGTGGTCCTCACTCTGGCCACGGAGAAGGCCCAGGACAGAAAGGTCGGATTAGGAATGGGAGGGGGAGTTGAAGTGCTGAGCCACCGGGAGATCAGGTAGGTTAATGCAAACTAAGCGGAGGTGTTGGGTGAAGCGATCGCCAAGCCAACGCTTGGTTTTACAGATGTAGAGCAGCTGACACCTAGAGCAGCGGATGCAATAGATGAGGTTGGAGAAAGTGCAGGTGAACCTCTGCTGCACCTGGAAAGACTGCTTGGGTCCCTGAATGGAGTCAAGGGGTAAAGCGACAAGTGTAGCATTTCCTGCAGTTGCAAAGGAAAGTGCCAGGAGAGGGGGTGGTTTGGGTAGGAAGGGACAAATTGACCAGGGAGTTATGGAGGGAGCAGTAGGCTGAGGGAGAACTGGGAATGGGAGGGGAAGGAGGGAGAAAGCAAGGACTACCTGAAATTGGAGAAGTCAAATGTTCATACTGCTGGGGTGTAAACTACCCAAGCAAAATATGAGGTTCTGTTCCTCCAATTTGCAGTGGAGGAACAGCACCTCATATTTTGCTTGGGTAGCCATGGAGGAGGCCCAGGGCAGAAAGGTCGGATTCGGAATGGGAGAAGGAGTTGAAGTGCTGAGCCACCGGGAGATCAGGTTGGTTATTGTGAACTGAGTGGAGGTGTCGTGTGAAGCAATCGCCAAGCCTGCGCTTGGTCTCACCGAGGTTGATCATACGCTGAATAATCCAACCACATTTTTGTTTGGAAGTGGAAAGAAATAATAGAAACCACATTCATTACAACGTGTAAAATGAGTTGAGATAATGTATTACAATTTTGCTGCATGTCATTGTGGTACATATCATGTCTTGATTGGTGAATATGTTTAGTTTGTGTCTTTATTTGAAGTAGAAATAATATGTGAATGCTTCATTGACCATAATTCCGACTGGTAACTACGCACTTCGTCCAAGCACATTATCACACGTGTCATGCAAGCCGTCTTAAATGACCACCTAAACTGTCATTTGGCAATCTAAAAAGCTGCCTAGGTTGCCCGGCTAGCAACAGAGGAAAAAAAGTTAAGTGAGCGCTGCGGTACCTTCAACAGCCATACATGCCCAGGCCATAACACCGTGTTTCACAGGTATGCTTTGCATCTGGGGCAGTTCCTCGTCTCCTCCATACTTTGCCCTTGCCATCACTCTGATATGTTAATCTTTGTCTCGTCTGTCTTCAAGACGTTTTTCCAGAACTGTGGTTGCTCTTTTAAGTACTTCTTAGCAAACCGTAATCCGGCCATCCTATATTTGCAGCTAACCAGTGGTTTACATATTGCAGCAGAGCCTCTGTATTCCTGCTCTTGAAGTCTTCTGCGGACAGTGGCCATTGACAAATCCACACCTGACTCCTGAAGAATGTTTCTGATGTGTCGGACAGGTGTTTGGGTTTTTTCTTTATTATAGGGAGAATTCTTCGGTCATCAGCTGTGGAGGTCTTCCTTGGCCTGCCAGTGCTTTTGCGATTAGTAGTGCTCTCTTTCTTAATGGTGTTCCAAACAGTTGATTTTGGTAAGCCTAAGGTTTGGCTGATGTCTCTAACAGTTTTATTCTTGTTTCTTAGTCTCATAATGGCTTATTTTACTTTCATTGGCACAACTTTGGTCTTCATGTTGCTAAACGGCAATACAAGTTTCCAAAGGTGATGGAAAGACTGGAGGAAAGACTAGGTGCTGAGAGCTCTTATACCTGCAATAAGGAGGCAATTAAACACACCCGAGCAATTACAAATGCCTATGAAGCCATGTGCTCCAAACATTATGGTGCCCTGAAATGGAGGGAGGGAACCAAAGTACTTGTACTGGTCTACCATTTTCTTGTTTCCCCATTATAAATTCAACTTTTTCTGACTAAGGGACCAACGTTTGTCTTCACTAATCTTTTCCTCATCACATATCTAAAGAAGCTTTTACAGTCTTTTTATATTCCCCACAACTTTCTTTCATGGTCTATTTATCCCCTCTTAATTAACCCCTTTGTCCCCTGTTGAATTGTAAATTTCTCCCAGTCCTCTGGTTTGCTGCTACCTCTGGCCAATTTATATTCCTTGGATTTAACAATATCCCTAATTTCATTCGTTAGAACGGTTGAGCCGCCTTCCCTATTTTATTTTTACGCCAGACACGGATGAACAATTGTTGTAATTCATCCATGCGATCTTTAAATCTTTGCCATTGCATCTCCACCGTCAACCCTTTAAGTATCATTTGCCAATCTATCCTACCCAATTCCTGTCTCATACCATCAAAGTCACCTTTCTTTAAGTTCAGGATCCTTGCCTCTGAATTAATGGTGTCACTCTCCATCTTAATGCAGAATTCCACCACATTATGGCCACAGTAAGATTGCTAACTAGTCCTTGTTCTTTACACAATACACAGTCTACGATGGCCTGCCCTCTGCACACCATCCCTGAAGGAGTGCTACACACTCCTAGCTCTACATTACTTGGTTTTCCCATTAATGTACTTTAATATTCTTTTCCGCTACAATCTTTCGCCACTCTGCTTTTTTAGACGCATTTATTTTTATTACACCAATGTATGCTGTTTAATCCATGAACTTCAGGCGAACAGGACATTTCATTGCACTCGTGTATATGACAATAAACTAATCTAATCTCATGCGTTTTGTTTCCAAAAGCAAAAGTCATTAGGTTTGTAAATATTTTGTGTTCTCAATCTGTAGATATGATTTTCAACTGTTCACATTGTCATGTAAACTGAAGTCCTCGGGTATCAAGGATATGTTGACATGTAATAACATAAGTAAATGCTAAAATTTTTAGCCCCTTGTGCCTGCTTTACCATTTACATAAGGTCAGTGAATCCCTTAAATAGGTTGTTTTAGTTGTAAAGAATTAACATGTTTTGAATGTACTCTGAATATTTGGAAGATTGGGACCATAGAGTTGTGTCTGAAGAAGGGTCCCGACCTGAAACAGCACCCATCCTTTTTCACAGGAGATACCGCTGAGTTATTCCAGCACTTTGTGTCTATCTCTGATATAATTCTGTATTTGGTACATGTTTTCAAGCCAAATATTTAGTCCTTTCTGTGGAAGTCCACTGCAGTTATGTGTTTGCAATGCTCTTAAACCTGTATGCACATTATTTTACATTGATCAAGAAGGGATGTCAGTCTTGCTCTGTTTGAAGATGGGTCTCGACCCGAAACGTCACCCATTCCTTCTCTCCAGATGCTGCTTGTCCTGCTGATTTACTCTAGCATTTTGTATCTATCTTCGGTTTAAACCAGCATCTGCAGTTCCATCCTACACAGGGATCTAACTGTCCTGGTCATGTGGTTCTTCATTTGATTTTCTTCTGTAATGTGTGATGAGCTGCAATTTAATGTTGGAATGCTATCCTGTAGAAACCATTGTGAGGAGTTGTCTGGTGGTCCATTTACAAGCTGATATTCTGTGCTTTTCTTGTTTTGAACTGCAAGCATTTGGGGTTTACAGCGAAACTGGATTATGCTTGCAAATTGGTTTCAATATCTAATTGTACAATTATTGACTTCAAATAAAAATCAATGTTAACTAGATTTGATTTTTACAATCATAGCTTGCAATGTAGATGGTAAGTTCCCCAGGGTTTCTATTTTTGGTTGAAGAAATTTTGGCTGTTCGTGATTGCTTTTGTTCTTAGATTACTTTTGCAGTGTTTAAGAAATATTTAGACCGCTCCAAGTGAAAGGAGCAGAATTAGGCCATTCAGCCCATCAAGATTACTCGGCCATTCAATCATGGCTGATCTATCTCGCCCTCTTTAGAGGGATGTGGAACTAGTGTAGATTGGTCGACGCGGGCATGTTGGGCCGAAGGGCCTGTTTCCTACTGTGACTCGATTAGATGTCTTGGGTTCACTTTTGGAATAATCACTTGGATGAGTTACCAGATGACTTCTGGCAAGAAGATTGCTTTGTCAGAAAAGGCATGCATAAGATGATCGGAAACTACTTTTACAATAGCATCCCTTTCCACTGTAAGGCTGCACTAGAATGTGCAAACCAGAAAGTCACAAGTTTGTTCCTAATCGAATAGTGTTGCTATGGCAACAATGCAGTGACTGTATTTTGTTTAATTGGTACAAATTGGCAAAAGAAAACCTCACTGACCATCAATGCAGACACCTTGAGGCTGCACACTTAGTCCCCCTTTCCTTCTCTCCAGAGATGCTGCCAGTCCTGCTGAGTTACTCCAGTACTTTGGGTCTATCCCCTGCTCTTCTCTCTTTACTCACGACTGCGCAGTCAGGCACAGCTGCAATACCATCTTGGGTGGCGAATTTGCAGAGGAGGGTGCCTGGTTATTTAACTGCTTTACTTAAGTTTAATTCAAAGAGAAATCTTGGCTTCAATATTATTACTTGACAATCATTTGGACATGACTTAGTTTGGATACTGCACGGAAACGGCCCTTCGGCCCATCAAGTTCGCACAGACCAGCGATCCCCGCACATTAAAACTGCCCTACACAACTACGGACAATCTTTTACATTTACAATAAGCCAATTAACCGACAAACCTGTACGCCTTTGGAGAGTGTGATGAAACCAAAGATCTCAGAGAAAACCAGGCATGTGCCGTCAGGGTAGGCAAGGTAGGCACTGCCTACCCTGACTAAAATTATAACATAGTAATGTCTAAATATAAATAGTAAAGGCATGGGAGAATTATGCCTATGTAAGAGATCGATCTCTTAGGTAGGCATGATTCTCCGTGCCTTTCATCCGCAGCGCTTGTCACACGAGAAGGTCTGTGCAGCCCACGTGTGTATATATACCGTATTTCCCGGGGTGGGGGGAGAGTTCCTTTCACAGCGTTTTGGGAGTCTGGCCTGGGGCAAAGTTGCGGGGAGGGCACGAAGGAGGAGTTGTGAAGGAGGGGATCGGGATAATGCCACTTGCGACGCACCTTGCATGGAGCCACTGCATTGAGGATGGGAAGAAGCAGCTCGGGTGGCTTTGAGCGGCAGTCGGGCCGGATAGCAGAACTGGCCGCCACCTCAGCGCCTTCTGCCGGCCCCCGCTCACCCCTGGCAGCTCTCCGTCTAAAAACCTCTCTCCTGCCGCTCGCCGGCCTCACTCATGTCCCGCAAATCCTTCAATTCCAACAGCGCGATTGAGGTTTCTCGGCTGTGGGAATTTAAGGATTTGCAGGAAGAGGCTGACATGAGCGAAGCCAGCGAGTGTGAGGTGTTCAGGCGGAGAGCCAGAGGTGAGCGGGCCGGCAGAAGGCGCTGAAATGGCGGCCAGTTCTGCTGTCGGCTCCCGGCTACCTGAGCTGCTTCTATCCCCAGCTACAGTGCGTGGCTTCGCGCCCGGAGAGCTGCGGCAGCGGTGAGTGAGTTACTGCCATTATCCCCGATCCCCTCCTTCTGGGGATATGGCGGACCAATTGAATAACTACTTTGGTTCCGTCTTCACTAAGGAAGACATAAATAATCCGCCGGAAATAGCAGGGGACTGTGGGTCAAAGGAGGAATTGAGTGAAATCCAGGTCAGTCGGGAAGTGGTGTTGGGTAAATTGAATAGATTAAAGGCCGATAAATCCCCAGGGCCAGATAGGCTGCATCCCAGAGTACTTAAGGAAGTAGCTCAGGAAATAGTGGATGCATTAGTGATAATCTTTCAAAACTCTTTAGATTCTGGAGTAGTTCCTGAGGATTGGCGGGTAGCAAATGTAACCCCTCTTTTTAAGAAGGGAGGGAGAGAGAAAACGGGGAATTACAGACCAGTTAGTCTAACATCGGTAGTGGGGAAACTGCTAGAGTCAGTTATTAAAGATGGGATAGCAGCACATTTGGAAAGTGGTGAAATCATTGGACAAAGTCAGCATGGATTTACAAAAGGTAAATCATGTCTGACGAATCTTGTGGAATTTTTCGAGGATGTAACTAGTAGCGTGGATAAGGGAGAACCAGTGGATGTGGTATATCTGGACTTCCAGAAGGCTTTCGACAAGGTCCCACATAAGAGATTAGTATACAAACTTAAAGCATACGGTATTAGGGGTTCAGTATTGATGTGGATAGAGAACTGGCTGGCAAACAGGAAGCAAAGAGTAGGAGTAAACGGGTCCTTTTCACAATGGCAGGCAGTAACTAGTGGGGTACCGCAGGGCTCAGTGCTGGGACCCCAGCTATTTACAATATATATTAATGATCTGGATGAGGGAATTGAAGGCAATATCTCCAAGTTTGCGGATGACACTAAGCTAGGGGGCAGTGTTCGCTGTGAGGAGGATGCTAGGAGACTGCAAGGTGACTTGGATAGGCTGGGTGAGTGGGCAAATGTTTGGCAGATGCAGTATAATGTGGATAAATGTGAGGTTATCCACTTTGGTGGCAAAAAACAGGAAAGCAGACTATTATTTAAATGGTGGCCGATTAGGAAAAGGGGAGATGCAGCGAGACCTGGGTGTCATGGTACACCAGTCATTGAAAGTAGGCATGCAGGTGCAGCAGGCAGTGAAAAAAGCGAATGGTATGTTAGCTTTCATAGCAAAAGGATTTGAGTACAGGAGCAGGGAGGTTCTACTTCAGTTGTACAGGGTCTTGGTGAGACCACACCTGGAGTATTGCGTACAGTTTTGGTCTCCAGGTCTGAGGAAGGACATTATTGCCATAGAGGGAGTGCAGAGAAGGTTCACCAGACTGATTCCTGGGATGTCAGGACTGTCTTATGAAGAAAGACTGGATAGACTCGGTTTATACTCTCTGGAATTTAGGAGATTGAGAGGGGATCTTATAGAAACTTACAAAATTCTTAAGGGGTTGGACAGGCTAGATGCAGGAAGATTGTTCCCGATGTTGGGGAAGTCCAGGACAAGGGGTCACAGCTTAAGGATAAGGGGGAAAATCCTTTAAGACCGAGATGAGAAAGACTTTTTTCACACAGAGAGTGGTGAGTCTCTGGAACTCTCTGCCACAGAGGGTAGTTGAGGCCAGTTCATTGGCTATATTTAAGAGTGAGTTGGATGTGGCCCTTGTGGCTAAGGGGATCAGAGGGTATGGAGAGAAGGCAGGTACGGGATACTGAGTTGGATGATCAGCCATGATCATATTGAATGGCGGTGCAGGCTCGAAGGGCTGAATGGCCTACTCCTGCACCTAATTTCTATGTTTCTATGTTTCTCAACACTCCTGCCCTCCCTGTAACTTTACCCCTCTCCACACGCTGTGAATGGAACTCTCCCCCAATTGGTCCCTTGAGCAAGTGTTGTCATTCAATAAGATGACAACCGATTCAACTTTTCCCTGTGCTCCCATTTTTCCCACCATCTCTCCACCTGCCATCACCCTTCACCACCCACCCGTTCAGTAATTAAGAATAAAGGAGACTAGGAAGCCTTGGGCAAATTGAATTGTTACTGGTTTTATTTTTATTTTTACGGTGAAGAATCTGCGCATGCGTGGTTTAATTTTGTTTTAAAGCTGACTGAATGCGGTTTCGGGGAGAACATACAAACTCCGTACCTGACAAGCATCCGTAGTTGGGATCGAACCCAGATTTCTGGGGCTGTAAGGCAGTAGCTCTACCTCTGCACCTGTGGCGTCATTGCTTGACCTATGTTCCTAAATGCTGCACGGGAGTTTACAATGTTATCATGTTTGTGTCGTCTTGCTATAGGTTTACAAAGTACTTGTGAAAAATCATCTAGAAGAAAACTGGGTGGTTTTCAGGAGATACACAGATTTTTCCCGACTAAATGATAAGGTAGGTAACACATTTTTACAATTGTCTTC
Organism: Okamejei kenojei; assembly: GCA_035221665.1. Taxonomy (NCBI): domain Eukaryota; kingdom Metazoa; phylum Chordata; class Chondrichthyes; order Rajiformes; family Rajidae; genus Okamejei; species Okamejei kenojei. The sequence continues at coordinate 39,384,441 of CM069134.1, forward strand.
TATTTGCTTGCAAAAAGTACAGAGATACAAAGCAATACTGCTGAATAGGTGCAAGTACACTATCTCCCAAATATACACATATACAATGTTTTTTCCTCCACGTCATTCAGTGATAGGGCGTGGATACAGGCCCTTCGGCCCAACTAGCCCACACCGGCCAATATGTCCAAGCTACGATGGTTCCATCTGCCCACGTTTGGTCCCTATCCCTCTAAACCTGTCTTATCCATGTTCCTTGCAAACTGAATTGATGGCATGATCGCTGGCAAGCCTGTCAATGAGAGATCCTCTGTTTATTGTGTTGTGTACCAAGGTACAGTGAAAGGTTTTGTTTTGCGTGCCAAACGGTCAGTGGAAAGACAATAGATGATTGCAATTGAACCACTTACAGCGTATAGATATGTGATAAGGGTTTAAGGTTTAGTGCAAGGTAAAGCCAGTAAAGTCCGATCAAAGATGGTCTGAGGGTCACCAATGAGGTAGATAGTAGTTCATGACTGCTCTCTGGTCATGGTAGGGTGATTCAGTTGCCTGTTAACTGATGGGAAGAAACTGTCCCTGCCAGTTACCACAATTTAAAAATAAAACTTAGCTTGAAGATTAAAAAAAAACTCACTTGCTCACATTGTTATCTCTTAAGTGTACAGTCTGTTTGGTAAAATAGACCACAATTTGCGAGAGGTGCTCCAGAAAAACGAGAGTGGATGACCAACATTTTGATCATTGAGTTGGGCTTTAAAGTGCCATTTTGGGAACTAAAATTATTCTAATTTCTTCCAGTTGAAGGAAATGTTTCCTGGTTTTCGCCTTGCACTCCCTCCCAAACGTTGGTTCAAGGATAATTATGACCCCAACTTTCTGGAGGAACGTCAGCTTGGACTCCAGGCATTTCTGCAAAATCTGGTAGCTCACAAAGATATCGCAAACAGGTATGTAAAAATGTTTGTGCATGTATGCTTGTGGTGCAGGTATAAATGCCGTGCAGACAGCACCCATGGTCGGGATCGAACCTGGGTCTCTGCCGCTCTAACATGGCCGGTCTGATTTAACTGGGACATTTGTGCAACAAATCCTGTTCCCCTCTCGTGCATAATTCAACTCCCGAGTGCCTCAATTTAACCCATGTTTAACATTTTGTATCTGTTCCGTTGTTCATTAGCATTGATAATTGATTCAAAGAACCATCAGGAATTGCATGTGAACTCTGAAACCAGGTTCGACAGGTAATTCCACAAAATTTGCACTGCTGTATTTCAATATGGCCAGAGCAAATTAGAGATGGAAATATGTAAATGATAAACGATTAGAGAATGATCAGCTGGGCCATGATAATTAAATTTGTTCACCCATACTACCTACAAGTAAAAAGCATGAAAAACACGCTATAATTGTTCGGTTATATGGCAAGTGCTGAATTTTACAGTTGGCTGTGAGTTAATTAACTTGCAAGCCTGGGGACTAGTTTTCCAAACTGTTGTTTACTTGGCTTGGATAGAGTGGGTGTGGAGAGGATGTTTCCACTAGTGGGAGAGTCTAGGACCAGAGGTCATAGCCTCAGAATAAAAGGATGTTCCTTTAGGCAGGAGGTGAGGAGGAACTTCTTTGGTCAGAGGGTGGTGAATCTGTGGGATTTATTGCCACAGAAGGTGGTGGAGGCCAAGTCAATGGATCTTTTTAAGGCCGAGATGGATAGATTCTTGATTAGTATAGGTGTCAGGGGTTATGGGGAGACGGCAGGAGAATGGGATTAGGAAGGGGGGTAGATCAGCCATGATTGAATGGCAGAGTAGGCTTGATGGGCCGAATAGCCTAATTCTGCTCCTATCATTTATGACATGATTAGAAAATGTTGATCAGTGAAGTGCCTGATAACTGCTCTCTTATGACTCTAACTTTTCTTGACAATCCCCACTATTCGGGTCATGTGGATCAACCAGTAAGAAGAGCATGAGTGGTGGCACGGTGGCGCAGTGGTAGAGTTGTTGCCTTGCTGTGCCAGAGACCCAGGTTCGATCCTGACTACGGGTGTTGTCTGTATGAAGTTTGAATGTTCTCCCTGTGACCGTGTGGGTTTTCTCCAGGTGCTCCGGTTTCCTCCCACATTCCAAAGACGTGGGTTTGTTGGTTAATTGGCTTTGATAGACCCATTTGTTACTGGACCAAGACTTTACTCTGATAATGTTCTTATGAACTGCTGGTCTTTCCATGTTAAAATAAATCCACGCACAAGAAACATTGCACTGAAATTTGGGTTTGCACACAACTCTAGGTTTGTCAGCTCGAGGATTTTGCCCCTCTATCAGTGGAGCAGTACTTGTGTATTTCTGTGTAGAAAGGAATTGCAGATGCTGCCATACACCGAAGATGGACACAAAAAGCTGGAGTAACTCAGTGGGTCAGGCAGCATCTCTGGAGAAAAGGAATGGGTGACGTTTTGGGATTGAGGAAGGGTCGCGACCCGAAACGTCACCTGTTCTTTTTCTTCCGAGATGCTACCTGATCCTCTGAGTTACTCCAGCATGATGTATATTACTTACTTGGGGATAACCCTTAGCCATATCCTGCCCTCCGCTTGGAATATTTGACCTGCCATATTTGAGGTGCTTTCAAAGAATTAGAGGCAGTTACTATGGAACCTGGATCCTGTACATTTCTGCAATAAAATTCACATTTTTTATGTTTTTTGTCCTTGCAGCACTTCGGTGAGAGAGTTTTTATGTCTGGATGACCCGCCGGGTCCCTTTGACAGTCTAGAAGAGAGCCGGGTAAGTTTTTCTTTAATTATCTGGGTGTGTGCATGGTTTTCCTACAGCAGTGGCATGATTCTTTTACATGTTGAGGAATGTGGGCCTGGGTGGGGTTGATAACAATGGGTTCACATTTAACCATGCATAGGACTACGCAAGTCGTAAGCATTTCCCAGGTTTTTGTAGGGAAGCAAACAGCTGAAATGTTACTGCGAATGTTAACTCGAGCTTGTATTGTTCCTCAATCTCTGTACCCACTCGCGGCAACCCACAGTTCAACGAGCTACGGTGTGTTTGTCAGACGAGCTAAAATTAAAAATAAACAGATGCAGCAGGCGGGACTTTTGATAATAGAGGCCAGCCTGTTTATGAAGCCTCACAGTTTACGGGCTAAGATGTTTATTGGTATTTGGGGATATGGCATGGAATCGGGCGCTTCGGCCGACCAAGTCCGCGCTGACCGGCGATCCCTGCACACTAACACTATCCTACACATACTAAGGATAATTTATAATTTTACCAAAGCCAATTATCCTACAAATCTTTGTAGAGTGTTGGGGAAAATCGGAGCACCCAGAGAAAACAAACGCAGGTCACGGGGAGAACATGCAGACTCTGTACAGACAGCACCCGTAGTCAGGATCGAACCCGGGTCCCTGTAAGGCAGAAACTCTACCGCTGCGCCACTGTGCCGCCCTGATGGCCAATCTGAAGGCTGTAAACTAAAGATCCTTGCGTGACAGTTCCTTAGTGGGTGTATAAAAGGAAGGTTGATACAAGCAGAGGAGGACAAGTGCAGTGTGGAATGTACGTGTGAGACTTTGATTCGAAAGGCTTCGGCATAGAGGGTGCTGTTGGCGATAAGGGATGATCTTTCTTAAACTTTCCTTGGTCTGGTAACGTGAAGGAGGGTAGTTAGGGCAGTGGCATGCTCCTGGTGCAGGATGTGGTTAGTCAGGGAGACTTTGTGTCCTCGAGGCCTACACCCGTGTGAGGCATGCCCAGGTGCGGCTCCTGAGAGTCCGCATCATGAAACTGGAGCAGCAGCTGGACGACCTCTGGATCATCTGAGGCTGAGGAGGTTGTAGCTAAAGAGTTACTGTGAGGTGGTCGCGCCTAGGGTAGGGGCAGAAAGTGGATGGGTGACCACCAGCAGAAGGAGTAGTCAGAGGATTGGAGTCCCTTGTGGTCATTCCCCCTTGACAAAAGCCATGCCTCTTTGGATACTGTTGGGGTGGGGTGTCCGGTCAGAAGAAAGCAGCAATGGTGTCCGAGAGCAAGCACGCGAGCCCTTTGGCCCAACTGGTATTGGTTGCTTTTTGGTTGCAATTCAAACTTCTACTTGTGTGGCTATCACATTTACCTTTCCATATATGGGAAAGAGAGAAATTAAAACTAATTAACAGGACGGCAGGGTGATGTTGCGTTAAAGCTGCTGCCTTACAGCGCCAGGAATCCGGGTTCGATCCTGACTAAGGGTGCTGTCTGTATGGAGTTTGTACGTTCTCCCGTGACCTGTGGGTTTTCTCCGAGATCTTCGGTTTCCTCCCACACTCCAAAGACGTATAGGTTTGTAGGTTAATTGGCTTGGTATAAATGTAAATATTGTGTGTCGGGTAGTGTTAGTGTGCGGGGATCGTTGGCCGGTGCGGACTTGGTGGGCCGAACTGTATCTCTAAACTAGCCAAAACTAAACTCGAGGGTTTGAAGAATGACTTCAAAATTATTTATAATTTGGCACTTCCTATCACAGCACCAACGTCCAGACTAAATTACAATGTTCCTGTGCTCTGAAGGAGTGTACATAGTCTGATCCCATTGAATTTGAGAGACCCCGAGTCCTATCTGATTTGTAACAGTTCTCTGTTTCCAAACGCATTCCCTTGTACTCATTCCTTCGTCCATTAAAGTGTATGCGCTGTACTCCAGCCAAACATATGAAATAAATCTGTGCTCCTTAGACCATGTGGTAATGTTGGCACTAATCCTCTGCTCCTTGCTTTGTAGTATAGAATGCACATAAAATCTCCAAAGCATTTCTCAGTCACGCAAATCCAAGCTGACATTCCAGTCCAGCTCTGCGGAAATGGGTGTACTGTCTGAGCTAGTCTTTCCAATGAAACATTAAATAAAGGTCTTGGTTGTACTTTTGAGTGGAGATAAAAGATCCCATAGAAAATAGGTGCAGGAGGAGGCCCTTCGAGCCAGCATCCCATGACATGATGCAGTAATTTGGGGAGAATCCTGGGAGAAGGCAGGAACGGGGTACTAATTGGGGATGATCAGCCATTATCACATTGAATGGCAGTGCTGGCTCGAAGGACCGAATGGCTTACTCCTGAGCCTATTATCTATTGTCTATTTTCCCCCATGTTCTGGCCAATGTTTATTTCTTAATCAACATCAACAGAAACGGATTTGGTCTCCAGTTAACTGATTAGAGTCTGAATAAGGGTCCCAACCTGAAACGTCATTCATCCATGTTCTCCAGGAATGCAGCCTGGCCTGCTGAATTACTCCGGCACTTGGTGTCTTTTTTTGGAAACCAGCAACTACAGTTCCTTGTTTCCAGCTCCGCCACCGATTTTCCGACACACTTGGTTCCAGAATCTTTCTGGGTTATCTGTTTTGCCAGACCAACAGAGGTCATGATCTCCGAGAGGAGTTGAAACGGTCTGCGGAGGTCGAGATATCTGGCTCTGAAGTTGGCGATGAGGACAGATCTGCCGGCTCCAATCTGCTGAGTTCTAGAGACCCAGCCGTAGGCAGTAAATTTGATCCGCCAATCGGCCACGGAAGTCCCAATAAGGTCGGAATCGGCTGCCTCACCTGGCCTAGGCGCCACATTTTCAGAGAGACCTGCGGTGGGATTTTCAAGTGTGCTCTTGTAATTTTATCTGGATTAAAAGAGGTGCCAGACTGCCAGTTGCCAGAAAATCTGTGGGGGACGTGTACTTACCGTTCTCGGGGCCTAAGAGCACAGTGGTGGTCTAAAGAAGAGTCCTTTCACTTACAATACCATATTTAAGATTTCAAAAAGTACTCACTAAAATTCTAAACTAAGTCCCAGTAATATTCAACATTTCATTAAGAATTTTGTTTGCGTTTTGTCGATGTTCCATTGTATACACAGACATGATCTTTTAGAGTTTTATGCATCTATGAAAACCTGACACTAGAAAATATTCACTGTTCTGGTCAATGACAGTATAAATCGGCATTTTGTAAGTGCAGCAAACCTCATTTGTTTCGTGTACCAGAGGAATGCAGATAATGATCTATGAAGGGTGGAAACTGGTAGATGATACTAGTTTACCCAAAGAAACCAAGCACTGGCGAAACTAAGCGGGTCAGGCAATGGTCAGCATCTCTGGGGAACATGGGTAGTTGACGTTTCGGGTCAAGACCTTTCTTCAAAGATGCTACCTGACCTGTTGAATTACTCCAGCACTTGTTTTGTAAGGCAGCATCTGCAGTTCCTCGTTTCTACACACTGGTACGCAAACTGTTTTCAGTGTTTGGTGGTTGCTGCTTCATGTCTTTATTGAATTATAACTTCACTTCAAAACTCTGGTTATAATTAAGGGCTTCTCGTGGGTGTAACAAATGTAACATGCAACTTCGGACTCGAAGACAATTTTGTTAACTCAGTCATATGCTTGCAGATTTAGACGATGTAATTGATGGTATCAATATAGGGAAATTAACTACTATAAAGTTAAAACATACTAAATGCTGGAATTATACCATTGTTTAATTTCAGTTTTAGTTCTCTAGATGCTAATCATTTTCTGTTTGACGTATCTTGGAATAATACACTGCAATTAGACAATAGGTGCAGGAGTAGGCCCTTTGAGCCAGTTCAACCATTCAATGTGATCATGGCTGATCATCCACAATCAGTATCCCATTCCTGCCTTCGCCCCATATCCCCTGACCGCTATCCTTAAGAGCCCTATCTAGCTCTCTCTTGAAAGTATCCAGAGAACCGGCCTCCACCGCCCTCCGAGGCAGAGAATTCCACAGACTCACAACTCTCTGTGTGAAAATCTGTTCCCACATCTCTGTTCTAAATGGCTTACCCCTTATAAACTCTCGCCCCTAGTTCTGGACTCTGGACTGGTTTCGAGTCGAAACCCTTCTTCAGACGAAGGGTTTCTGAAGAAGGCTTTCGACCTGAAACGTTGCCCATTTCCTTCGCTCCGCTGAATTTCTCCAGCATTTTTGTCTACCTTCAATTTTCCAGTATCTGCAGTTCCTTCTTAAACACAATATTCCAGTTGTGGTCTCACTAGGGCCCTGTACATCTGCAGAAGGTGCTCTTTGCTCCTATACTCAACTCCTCTTGTTATGACGGCCAACATGCCATTCGTTTTCTTCACTGCCTGCGGTACCTGCATGCTTACTTTCATTGACTGATGAACAAGGACCGCCAGATCCTGTTGTACTTCCCCTTTTCCCAACTTGACACCATTTAGATAGTAATCTGCCTTCCTGGTTTTGCTACCAACGTGAATAACCTCATATTTATCCACATTAAACTGCATCCGCCATGCATCTGCCCACTCACCCAACCTGTCCAAGTCGCCCTGCATCCTCAGGTCCCAGCACAGAGCCTTGTGGTACCCCACTAGTCACTGCCTGCCATTCTGAAAGAGTCCCGTTAATCCCTACTCTTTGTTTCCTGCCTGCCAACTAATCTTCAATCCATGTCAGCACTCTACCCCCAATACCATGTGCCCTACTTTTGCCCACTAATCTCGTATGTAGGGCCTTATCAAATGCTTTCTGAAAGTCCAGGTACACTATATCCAATGGCTCTCCCTTGTCCATTTTCCTAGTTACATCCTCAAAACTTTCCAAAAGATTAGTCAAGCATGATTTTCCCCTTCGTAAATCCATGCTGACTCTGACCGATCCTGTTGCTGCTGTGCAAATGTGCTGCTATTTCATCTTTTATGATTGACTCCAGCATTTTCCCCACCACCGATGTCAGGCTAACTGGTCTATAATTCTCTGTTTTCTTTCTCCTGCCTTCCTTAAAAAGTAGGATAACATTAGCTACCCTTCAATCCACAGGAACTGATCCTGAATTTAGAACATTGGAAAATGATCACGAATGCGTCCACGATTTCTAGAGTCTGTCCCTTAAGTACCCTGGGATGTAGACCATCAGGCCCTGGGGATTTATCAGCCTTCAGTCCCATCTGTTTACCCAACACTATTTCCTGCCTAATGTGGATTTCCTTCAGTTCCTCCGTCACCCCAGATCCTCTAGCCACTAGTACATCAGGGAGATTGTTTGTGTCTTCCTTAGTGAAGACGGATCCAAAGTACCTGTTCAACTCGTCTGCCGCTTCCGTGTTTCTCGTAATAAATTCACACTTTGTAATCTTCAAGGGTCCAGCTTTGGTCTTAACTCTATCTTTCCTCTTCACATACCTAAATAAGCTTTTACTATCCTCCTTTATATTTTTGGCTAGCTTACCTTAATACCTCATCTTTTCTCCTCATAAACATTTTAGTTATCTTCTGTTGCTTTTTAAACGTTACCCAATCCTCTGGTTTCCTACTCATCTTTGCTATGTTGTACTTCTCTTTTATTTTTATACTGTCCCTGACTTCCCTTGTCAGCCACAGTCTCCCCTGACACCCGTTGAAATCTTTCTTCCTTTTTGGAATGAACTGATCCTGCATCTTCTGTATTATTCCCAGAAATACCTGCCATTGTTCTTCCACTGTCATCCCTGCTAAGGTATCTTTCCAGTCAACTTTGGCCAGTTCCACCCTCATAGCTCCATAGTCCCCTTTGTTCAACTGTAATACTGACTGCTCCGATTTACCTTTCTCCCTCTCATATTGTAGATTAAAACTTATCATATTATGGTCACTACCTCCTGATGGCTCCTTAACCTCAAGTTCCCTTATCAAATCCGGTTCATTACATAACACTAAATCTAGAATTGGCTTCTACCTGGTGGGCTCCAATACAAGCTGCTCTAAGAATCCATCACAGAGGCACTCCACAAACTCCCTTTCTTGGGGTTGAGTATCAACCTGATTTACCCAGTCTACCTGCACGTTGAAATCCCCCATAACAACCGTAGTATTACCTTTACGACATGCCAATTTTAACTCGATTCAATTTGCACCCTATATCCAGGCTACTGTTTGGGGGCCTGTAGATAAGTCCCATTAGGGTCTTTTTACCCTTACAATTCCTCAGTTCTATCCATACTGACTCAACATCTCCTGATTCTATGTCACCCCTCGCAAGGGACTGAATTTCATTCCTCACCAACAGAGCTACCCCACCCCCTCTGCCCACCTGCCTGTCTTTTCGATAGGACGTATACCCTTGAATATTCAGTTCTAACTGAGAATATTCATTTCTAACTGAGCCTCAAGCTTGTCCAGTTTATTTCTTATACTTCGTGCATTAACACTAACTTCGGTATTCACCACCCCTCTCATAACGGTCACTATTGGCCCTGACCTTACTCTCTTATCCCTTCTCGAACTTTCCTTCCCATTAATTCGGGAGTCTTTTGTAACTTTTACTGCACTCACATCCTCCTTAACTCCATCTTTATACTCCCAATTTGTCAATCTCTCCCCCCCCCCCCCCCCCCCCCCCCCACATTTAATTATGACTAAAGCAGTGTTTGATGAAAAATGTCGAATTTTAAATCTATGGTTGTCTTCCCTAGGCATTCTGTGAAACTTTGGAAGAAACTAACTACAGACTGCAGAAGGAACTTGCTGATAAACAGAAGGAAGTAGAGGCTTTGAAGAAATTACTGGACGAAAAACATCTTCATATAGAATTTTTAGAAAGTAGAGTAAGGTATTAAGGCACCATCCAACCTCATCTACTGTATTCGCTGTTCCAGGTGTGGTCTCCTGTATATTGGCAAGACCAAGCACAGGCTCGGCGATCGTTTCGCTGAACACCTCCACTTGGTCCGCCTAAACCTACATGATCTCCTGGTTGCTCACCACTTTAACTCTCCCTCCCATTCCCAATCTGACCTTTCTGTCCTGGGCCTCCTCCATTGTCAGAGTGAAGCCCAGCGCAAATTGGAGGAACAGCACCTCATACTTCGCCTGGGTAGCTTGCACCCCAGCGGTATGAACATTGACTTCTCTAACTTCTGATAGCCTTTGCTTTCCTGCTCTCCATCCCCTGTCCTTCCCAGTTCTCCCACCAGTCTTACTGTCTGACTACATTTTATCTCTACCGACCGCTCCCCTGACATCAGTCTGAAGAAGGCTCTCGACCCGAAACGTCACCCATTCCTTCTCTCTAGAGATGCTGCCTGTCCTGCTGAGTTACTCCAACATTTTGTGTCTATCTTCGTATTAAGACTTGAGTCTTGTGATTTTTAAAAAAGTTTTGTAAATGTTATAGATGGTGATTTTAACGTCTGTTTAAACAACTTGGTTATCCATTTTTTAATCTATAAGTGGTTAATGTACATAGTTGGCTTCTTACTTTTGGGATATCTCGACTATTTGACACTTGCTCTCATCAGTTTGAGCTATTTCCAGCAACTTCGTCAAATCTGAGGGAAAAATTGCTCCTTTTTGGGCTGTTAATAACTCCACACGCTGTTTTAAAAGACGTCTTTCAAATCCAAAATACTCAAAATAACCACATAATTACATGTAATGTCCATTTTAGAATCTAGTTGGTTTGCTTTTAACCATCCTGCCACCAGTGTCGCCTTATTCCATGAGTCCCAAGTTAATTGAAAGGCCACCCCCTGATAATTTGGCTGGTCCTGCTTGTTCAGGCTTTTTCTTACCCTCTGCTCCCTGCCAATTACTTTCAGTTTGAAGAGGGTCCTGACCCAAAACATCAACCATCCATTTTCTCCAGAGATGCTGCCTAACCATTGAGTTATTCTAGTACTTTATGTCTATCCTTGATAATTCTCAGTTCTGGTTAGTTTGCTACATTTTTTTTTGTAATTTTTTTTTTTGCTTCATTGGTCGAAACTGTGAAAATACAACGTGTGCAGTAAGAACCAGCAAATTGTTTTAATTTGTGTGTTGAAATGCTTTCTGTATATTTTTATAGGGAATTGTCCTTGGAACAAGAAAATACCCGGCGACCTTCAGGCCAGGAGAGTGAATGTAGTGGAGAAGTTGAGTCTTCTGCAGTAGAAGCTGACCAAGCTGTCATAGAGGATGACAGGTAGCCATTGCCCCAGATCTTTACACTTGGGTTTTAGTTTGGAGATACAGCGTGAAAACAGGACCTTCGGCCCATCGAGGTCGCGCCGACCTGCAATTCCCCGCACAATATCCTACGCACACTAGGGATAATTTACAATTGTACCAAGACAATCAACCTACAAATCTGTACGTTTTTGGAGTGTGGGAGGAAACAGGAGAAAACCCACGCAGGTCATTGAGAGAATGTACAAACTCTGTAACAGACAAGCGCCCGGAAATTTTCAACATGTTGAAA